>JAUMHN010151839.1:0-22810 GCA_032360265.1 Heliamphora ciliata
TGCTAAGATCACCTGGAGAAGTAGAGGGCTGCCAGCAAAGGTGGTGGTTTCGCCGCGATGAACAGCGTCCAAGCCCACTAGTATCTTAGCAAAAACCAGGGGCACGAAGTCTTTCCCCATCCACATTTGGCCAGTAATGTCGACCAGGACACAACTAACCCGCCCATCAGGAGGGACAAGGAGATACTGGGCAAGAAGACAGAAGCAGAGTGAATAACGACGCCGCAACTGAAAGTCGAGATCGCTGAGGTCACCAGTAGAATGAAACCTCTCAATAAGCCACGGAATGTCAAGACAGTCACCCGAGGTCAGACAGGTAGCCTCCATTTTAGACAAATCGTAGAGTTGCATCACTTGCTGTCGAGCTGAGAGAAAAGGAGAAGGAACAATAACAGAACTCCGTGGAGTCAAATCCAAGATGGCAGCGAACTCCTCCACAGTGGGGCATGATTCTTCAAAGCCAAACCAAAAGACGTGAGACTGCGGATCCCACAGTTATGCAGCAGCCATCAGTAAGGGTCTACTAATCTTCACAGTCCTTAATGAGAAAAGGGCGTTAAGGCCAAATGGGGCAAAGTTCAGACACTCGATGTGGGAGAATGCCTCAATCCATGAAGAAAGTGGGGTAGCCATCTAAGAGTAAGCAACAGAAAAGGGAGCCTCTGGGGCTGTATTTATAAGGCAGGAAACCAAAAAAATTCGACAAAAGGCACACTCATTGTGGTGGCCGCCACCTTGAAGTAAGCGGCCACCAACTTGGAAAAGCACAGTACAGTGACACCATCGCTTTGACCAGGCAGCCGCCATGTTGGAGGTGGTGACCGCCATGTTGAAGGGGAAACCGCTATGTTGATAGTGGCGGCTGCCATGTTGGAATATGGCGGGTATAGTCGATTTGAAATTTCTATGGATTATGTAAAATGTTGACGTTCGCGTTGTACATACAAGACAGTTTGACCAGTGAATAAGAGAGAATCACACAGCAAATGAGCATAAAGCAGTAAAGTGGGACGAAAGTCCAAAATGCAATAATAGTGTATCAGAATATAAACTGGGGCACGCAGGCCCATGGATCAAGTAAATGTATAAAAATATGTCAAGCAGCTGGGGCACGCAGGCCCGTCAAAAGTAATGTGTCAGGAAATAAACAAAACTAGGGGGGAGGGGAAGCTCTCTCTCAGGAATGCCTCGAGCGGACTCGGCGGGAAGGGTCGGCCTCCTCTGAACCATCATCCTCGAAAAGTCTATCAAAGTCATCCCCATCATCACTGCCAAAGGAAGAAGGCACGACTCTGGATCGACTCCGAGCATATGAGACGGATCCTCTGGAGCAGTCCCAGGAAGATGCGCGGGATCCACGGCCTCGAGCAGGGACTGGAACCGGGATAGGAGCAGGAGAAGATGGTGGAACAGTAGCAGCTACAGGAGGCTGTCAAAAGAGATAAGAAAATAAGGAAACAGTATAAAGGAAAGCGAAGAAATCAAAAGACAAGCACTCATTAGCCGAGGAACAAAAGGAATCTCAGCTGCACGCAGAGCAGCATCCTGTTGGCGGACAAGGGTCCGCAGGCCGCTCATCACTAGCATGATACCATCCAGCCAAGCCTAATCTGTCTTTGGAATAATAATACAAAACTGAGCAGTCTACGAGTAAAGGAAATACAGAAAAGGAGGTAACGCAAAAGAACAAGCTTGTGCGTGTACTGGCTAGAACTCCGGCGATGGAGGAACCGGGATAGGAATGTCGAAAGGAAACCCATCAACAAAGGAAAATATAGTCCATGGTATCTCGACACTCCCATCCCTATCCCCACCTGCGTCAGCACCAGCCAGACCAGGGTAAGCAGCAGCAGCGGCTCCAGCGGCAGCACCGACATCGACCACCTTCGGTACTCGTCCTCTCCTCCTACCACCAGGGGCAACTGGGCTAGGACCTAGAGGACCCATCAGGTGTGTCTGGGGCCAGGCAGCATAGTCCCCCTTCGCCACTAGTAGCTCCGAAATTGGGGTCCCCACCATCTCCAACAACAAGTCAACGGGACCTAAATGATCAGTCCGGTGCATACGGACTGGAGGGACCACTGGTATCCTGAAGTGATCAAGGCCGAGTGACTGGAAAACCACTCGCTCGCCAAGATAGTACTCCCTACCGAATGGGCCCTCTAGCAGGATCCGCATAAAAGTGATATCCCAGCTACGCATCAGATCTGTGCCGGCTCGATCCTCCACTCCCCTCCAGACGTCCCAGTGGACCTACAGTGATTCAAAATATAGTACAGTGCACGACGAGTGATCAGTATGCATCACAGTAATCAGTATACAGTACAGTGCAGTGAACAGAAACAGTGTACAGTGCAGTGAACAGAAACAGTGATCAATATACAGTACAGAGAGCAGCGCAGTAAACCATTAAAATGATACCTATTCGGGAGTCAACCGATCCAATGAGACCCGAAGTTGATCGATGTCCTTTCCCCCAGCCTTCTTCCCTCAGGACCACCGGGCTACTCGGGGAATGACTAGAGGATCTACCGACGAGTTCGTCGGGACATGAAGCTCGAGGAACTCCTAAGTCCAAAACTGCAAAGGAAAAGATGTCAGCAAGCAGGTAATGCATAACGAAAAATAAAGAAAGATGAGCAGAAGGCTAAATCATACCTCCCAGACTCTCCAGTATCCCCCATACTGAGCTCCTGGAGTAACCGAGTCAGTGCCTGCATGAATCTATAGAGGGTGGCAAGAGCAGCTCCTCCCAAGTCAAATGAAGCAACCCGATCCAAATGAGCAAGAGCACCGAGGTAACGCAGATGAATGGTATTCTCCCTGTTCGAAAATAGGGAGGCACCAAACATATACATCAAAAAACCCCGGGTAACCCACTCGATGTGGCGGAGCTCAAAGCAGTGGAACTGACGAAAGCGCTCAAAGAACCAGGTGTATTGAACCCGGTCGCTGTCTATCTGTGCAGGGACGGCTCCAAGGAAATACTGCAACGCGTCGGCAGACCGAGCAATGGAAGGACCGAAGGTAATGGGCGCTCCACCAACCCGGATGCCGGTAATCAAGGCAAAATCTAGAGGTGTCAGAGTAGCCTCGAAGGTGGTGAAGTGGAAAGTGTTGGTGGTATCCCACCACCACTCAGCCAGGGCTGTCAACCAGACCTGGTCATTGCTCATCCTACCCAGCAGGGGTATGAATCGAACAAAGCCGAAAGCATTAATAATGGCCCGGCTAGGAGCGAGGACGGCATCATACCACTTCAACACCTTCCCAGAGGCAGATCCTCTGAAACCTCTGACATAGTGACCAGCCTGTAAAGAGAAGACAGATACAGAATATATTAAAAACAGATCAAGTAGGTAAAAGGCAGAAGGCCAAGCCCTAGGAAACTAGGCACCATAACCCCAGGTTCATGTCTAAGTGACGACCCTTCGGTTTCTTTCAAGCCCTAGGAAACTAGGCACCCTGACCCTACGTCCATGTGTAAGTGGCAATCCTTCAATTTCACACGTCGTAGTTAAAAGCTAAAAATCCTAAACCCTAGCACGCCAGGCCAACCTCTATCAACTCGTGTTAAACTTTAAAAAAAAAATTCCTCAAAATCCTATGTTTTTCTAACATTTTCTAAAAATCCTCAAAATCCTAGGTTTTTCTAACATTTTTTAAATATCCTCAAAATTCTAGGTTTTTCTACAAAATCCTAGATTTTTCTAACATTTTCTAAAAATTCCTCATTTCTAACATTCTAACATTTTCTAAAAAAATTTCCTCAAATTCCTAGATTTTTCTAACATTTTCTAAAAATTCCTCATTTCTAACATTTTCTAAAAAAATTTCCTCAAAATTTTCTAAAAATATTTCCTCAAAATCCTAGGTTTTTCTAACATTTTCTAAAAAAAATTTCAAAATTTCTAAGATTTTCTAAAAATTTTCTCCCCAAATTTCTAGGATTTTTAAAAAATAACAGGATTTTCTAAAGTTTTCGGGGACCTTTTGAAAAATTTAATTTTCTAAGACTTTTTTTGGAAAATGTCCTTTAAACTTCTAGAGTCAGTGACAAATTTTCCTCAAACTTTAGAAATTTTTTACAAAATTGCCTCTAAATTTAAAAGTTTAAGATAAAAATTACCCCTTTAAATAACAAAATGTGTTTCCAAAAATAAAACCAAGCTTTTTCACTAAAATAATTGACCATTCCTTTGTTTGTTCAAACCCTAGTTGTCCCTACTGTTTTAATCTCCATTGCATAGGTACCAAAGTTAAGATCAAATCCCATCAAATCATCATCCACATCATCAAAACCATTCAAAATAAATCATCAATCATCATCATCATCTCAAATCACATCATATGGGGTTCCTATGCATGCGTCTATGTTTGAGATATAAACATGCTTTGGTATTAAAATAATAAGGATAGAGAGCGTACCGAATGTAGCTGACGAGAAATGTGATGGTCGGGCTCCTGTAGTAACACGTTAACCGTAATGGAATTCATAGAAGGATCGTAGCGTCTCATCCCACGGGATACTATGCGATGAGGGATTGGATCGTACGTATGTGGGTCAAAAGGTGCTTAGTGACCCTCTCCAGCGTCTGGATCTAGAAAGTCAGCCACCGCAGCCTCTACAGTAGCCTCAGCAGCTGCCCGTGCCTCCTCCTCGGCTGCCTGGCAGGAAGCACGCTTTGCCTCGTGCAAAAGAGCATCCATCGCGGCGCTATGCTGCGTAGCAGAAACACTGCTGGTGGGTTGACTAGTAGTCGTATCCCTAAGTGCCCCCATAGCGGAACTCTAGGCAGCAGTAGGACCCTGCCGTGCCCCTAAGTCATCGTCCCCCTGGCCCTGGCCCGCCATAAAAAGGAGCGGGATCACGAAGAGAAGGGTAAACATCCTGCGAAGGAAGCAAGAAAGAGTGAAAGAGAGTGTGGAACCAAGAAATAGTGAGAGAAAGTTTGAGAGTGTTTGGGAGGCTAGAGAGAGAGTAAGGACGTGAGAAATGAACTCACCCCGTGCGCCTCACGGACCATTATGCACGTTTGGAAGTGGCGGCTGCCAACTTTGATTATAGCGTCTGCCAGGTTCGTGAAAAGTCACATGGCGTATGCCATGTTGAAAGGATTTTAACCAAGCGGCCGCCAGGTTCGAAGGGTTTTGTGTCAGCGGCCGCCATGCCAGAAGGGAAAACGGCGCCTGTCAACGATCATTTCAGTCACTGCAGATGTTTTAGGACTATTTAGGGCTTTTGATGTATACTTTTGTTTATTTTATTGTTTGCATGCATTTTATTTTCATTTTATGTGTTTATTTAGATTATTTTCTCTATTTTACTAGAAAAAATGATTTTTTTTAAAAAAAAATAATAAATAAATAAATAAATATAAGAAAAATAATAATAATAATACATAAATAATTTTCTTATTGTGTGTATTATTTTTTATTCATTTTCGAAAAATATTTTAAACAAGTTTCAAACCTTGTTTTTCAAAAAATAATTTCTTTAAAATTCTGCTACCCCATCTTTCTGTAGTTATTCGTCCCCGATAAATTTAATTGTAAACCTTAACTCGGCTTTAATTATTTTTACCTCGTACCTCAATTTGTAGCTCTTAAATTGACCTATCAATTCGCGATCTTTCTTCTCGATAAATCATTTTCTTCCAACCATAACTTAACTTCTGATTATTTTTTATCTGGCTTCAAACAATCCTAACCCCGCACCTCGTCCCGAATTTTTAGGTCTTAACTCGACTTATTAGTTCGATGTCTGACTCGTCGGTACTACTCATGACCTTAAACTGACTTGCATTGCATTTTACCATACTTTCATCATCATTGCATTTTGCCCCATGAACTAGTAGGCAACTCGATAAAAGTCGAGTACGACCAACATCATATGTGTGCTTGTGTGGCCTAAGATTGACGGCTCGGTCAAATGGAGGTTGTCTCTGGATCTTTGATATAACTTGCGTCATGCGTTGCTATGTAAGTTATATCAAATAGGGACAATTATAGACACCCCAATTTGACCCTGCCTAATCTTAGGCGAATTCGATGATGAAAACAGGTGGAATAGTGCCACAATACGATTCTCGAGAGGTGATCCAAGCTCGGTATTTAAACCCAGCCATCCAAAAACCTTCAAAACCAATGAAATTGTGCCGAACCATCGATAACTTGTTGCCCAAGTCATTGCCAGAAGTGGCGACCGCCATGTTCATTGTGGCGGCTGTCAATAGAACATCTTAGAAACCCTAGCCAAAAGTGGTGGCCGCCAACTCCAACATGGCGACCGCCAACTCATATTGTGGCGGCTGCCAGTAGAACATTGTGGAACCTTTTTCAACCTCGCGGCCGCCAGCTTGCATTATGGCGGCCGCGAACTCCAAATGACCTGGCATGTCTTAAAACATGGCAACATCTCATTGATTGAATAATTCTATAAATACCGTACCCCAGCGTATATTTTCAGTATGAATTTTGAGTGAGAGAAACTTTGTCGATATACCGAGCGATCCCAAGTTCCGACGCCAAACCCCTGCCGAGAAACCGAGATCCGAGCCTTCAACGCCTACATTGCAACCCTAGCTTAGATTTCCACCCGAGGATTGGTACGCCGAAGCACATTCCACAACTTGAGGATTCCCAGGCAATTTAGGTAACTTGTTTTGATCCTCGGTCCTTCTAACTCCATTTTCTCTCTTTTGGAGTGACCGGGTTACATTAATTGTTGTATCTCTAGTGTGTCTTTTATTGTTTATAATTATTTCATTCATATTTAAATTTAATTTTCTTTTTTTTTTGCTTATTTAGTTTACTTGTCTTAATTCTTTACTTATTTACATTAAGTTTATTAAATCATTAAATGATGCTAATATTCTTTAACAATTACCATTTAATAATATTGTTAATTGTTATAACAATGCACCTACATTTATGTGAATGTGGTAATTAATACTACATTTTCACATTTAAGTTAAATGGTTTTTTTTTTAAATTCCTTTTGTTTTGCTAGCATTAGTTTTTTTTATTAACATTTAATTTAGTGTTCTAGTATCCATTTTCTTTTTCTTCATATTAGTTAGTCTAATTTCTTTTACTAAGCACTTCATTTTTCTTTTCTTGTAATTCTAATTTAATGCTTTGTTTTATTTTCTTTCTAGCCTAATATTACTTCCCTGACTTTTTCTTTCTATAATAGTGTAATTTTCTTTTATAGCATTCATTTTTTTTATTGCTTTATTATTAACATTATTCTACTCATAATGTAGTATTTTAATCTCTTTATTAACTATAATTTTCTTATAAAGTTCCATTCAACATTTATTTTCTCTTAATGTTAGTATTTATTTTCTTTTAAAGTTCTATTTTCTATTTCTTTTTCTAGCTTTATTATTCTTTATTCTATCAAATCTAAAAAATTACAAAAGACTTTTAAGCTAACTTCCATCTTTAAATGACATTATAATTTTTTTTTTTAATAAAATTAAAACTCTTTTATTTGTTTTATTTTTTTATTTTATTTTATTTTTATTTTATTTTCTTTACAAGTATAAAATATGAATAAATTAGATTTTCTTTTATTAATAACTTCTTCAAAACCTTCTTTTGCTAACATTAATTTTCCTTTTATAATGTTTTCCTTTCTTTTTTCATTTTGTTAAAACCCAAAAATCATAAAAATGCATAAAAAAATATGAATAATTAGGTTTTCTTCTTTTTCAATAGCTTAATATTATTTTCTACCATTTTCATTTTAGTATGTTTTTCTTTTTCTTTAATTTTCTTTAAACTTTTAAAATTCTCTTTGTTATAAAACTCTCATACACTTCCTTTTAGCATATAATTTTCATGCATTTTTTTTTACATTTAGTTTTTGTCATTAATGTTAATTTAGTTTATTTTTAATAATGCATATCTTTGGCTATTCTCTTTAAATACATGTTTAGACTTGTTTAGTCTATTTTGGTAGAAAATCCATGTTTAGGTAGTTTTGGTAATTTCTAGCATACTTTTATTATTTTATGCAAATCGTGATTGTTAACTTATTTTTGTGAATATTGCATGTGGATATATTCTATGAATCTTTTAGATAGAAATTGCATGTTATAGAACTTAATATTTTTCTTTTGACACTTATTTGTTTTGAAATATTATGTACATATTTTATGTATTTTCTATACTTGATTTTGAATGTTCTCTCTTTGCTTATATTTTATTTATTTGCATGCATTTGAAAAATTCTATTAAAGAACTAATGATGATTAGTATAGGCCAACCTTTTGGTTGGGCGAATAGGGTGCCTAACACCTTTCCCGATTTGTACTTTAACCCTCGAACCCTTTTTCTCTGGTTAACTTTTTCGAAAGATCAGTGGCCATTTTTTGTTTTTCTTATTTTTTCTCAAAAATTAAGTGGCGACTCCATTTTTGATAAAAAGGAGTTTTCAAAATTTGATTTTCAAGGTGTTTAAAATATTTTCCAAAATATCTTTTGAATTTCCTTATTTTTGACCCATAAATCCCAACGCTACAAGTACGACTTGCACACAGAAGATCAGATTTTTGGTTCTTACAGAATATAAGTTTTATATTCACAGTTTAGATAAAAATGGACATACTATCGGTACGAGTGTAGCACAAAGTTTTAGTAGACCTGTCTTGGTTACGGAGAACAGATAATAGCATCGTCTATTGTTCCGACTCTCTATGCTGTACACTTTGTGTGTATTGAATAGGACATTTGGGGTAATTAATTTTACACTCATTATATAAATTAATTCACACCCCAAGATTATTATAAATCGTGCTTATCCTCTTAATCGTGAAATAATTATTAATTTGCGTATATTTAATATTCGTTGTTTTGATTCATTAAATGGTGCGATCTTATATGAGTCTATATTTTCGGTGAGTTGAATAGCGGTATTATTTATGTGGCGAATATTAATTATTGACAGAATTCACGTCCCGAAAAATCGAGATTGGCGAAATTCCCTTAAGAAAGCTTATAAGTTTTGACCAAACCAAACTCTACAGATGGATTTAATTATCAGGCGGTCAAATAAGTTAAGCGGAAGGATTTAAGGAATATCAAGATGCCGATTAAATTAAATTGTCAGTAGTTAAATTTAATTGGCAGGTATCGAGAATATTAACGTGGAGATAAATAGTAAGCATTTAATAACATGAGTTCAATGCTATATAGTCCTGAAATTATGGGTAAGAGTGCAATTATAGTTTTTTAGTGATGTGAACAGTAATTCAGTATTTTATAAAAATTACAGAAATCGCTGCTGGTTTTTCATAATTGCAGATACTACTATGAGATTTTCTTAATTGCATAAACCGCTGATAGTGTCAGTGTTCCACTGGAAGTCTTACTCATAATTACTCTTCAGGTCCCTACTGTAGCCTTATATATATGCGGGTAGGCTAAACCATTTTCATAACTTATCTTCTACAACTAAAACTGTCTTGGTTCTGCCGATACGAGTTCTCGAAAGATTATAACCTACACTATATTCGAAAATCACATAAGGGAACACAGTAAAAGATCTGACATGAGCTTAACCTCATATTCAATTCGTAGTTGAAGATTCGACCGGTAAAAATATATTCTTCTAAATTAACTTCAGATGCACGGGTTTTATTTTGATCGTTCGTCATCAAAAATTTTATCTGAAACCTGTTTTGGCGATTGCCCGCCTAGTTAATATTTTTCGTTAATCGTTTACAAAAATAAAGATCTTTGCAGTCTTGCCTTCAACAAAAACGAGTAAGGATTGTATCGATATAAGTAGCTTGTTATAATTCCAATATTATTTGTTTTCTATCTCGCATAAGCTTAATCCCAAGAATGTGGCTGGCTTCCCCCAAGTCTTTCATATTGAACTGGCCGAATTACCATATCTTCACTGAAAATAACATCCCCACATCATTTTTGATGAGCAAAATATCATACACGTAAATTACAAGAATTATCACCACGCTTCCATCAGGATTCTTGTACACACAAGGCTAGTTAGGACGTTGATCAAACCATGAGAATTAATGGTCTGATCAAATCGAGTATTCCAAAACCTAAATGCTTGCTTAAGTCCATAAATGGATCTCTTAAGCTTATACAACATATGCTCTTGGCCCTTTGCTATAAAACCATCTGATTATATTATATAGATACACTCACCAAGACTTCTGTTAAGGAAAGTTGTCTTAACGTCCATTTACCAAATTTCATAATCAAAATGAGTCGCAATGTACAAGAGAATCCGGATAAACTTAAGCATGGCTACCAATGAAAAGATCTCATCATAATCGATCTATTCTTTTTGAGTGAACCATTTTTGCAACAAGCCTAGCGTTGAAGGTTTCCACATTCCCGTCTGCTCCTCTCTTCTTCCTATAAATCTACTTGCATTCGATGAATTTTATTCCTTCGAGTGGTTTTACAAGTTTTCAGACCTGATTAGAGTTCGATATCCCATTGCTCTTTGTCAAAGTTCTACAGCTTTATCTTGCAGTACTTCATTGTAGTTACAGGGTTCAGTATCTAGTTCTACCAGGATACTGTCACAAGACTTTCCCAAGAACATATACCGATCGGGTTGATGAACAACTCTCCCACTATGACAAAGCACTACTTGTGTCTGTGCACTAGTAGTAACACGCTGTACTGATTATGAATCATGTGCACCATCACCCACATGCTGCTCTGGTTGTGATACCTATATGTCAATGGTAGCACCCTGATCTGGTTCAAGATCTACATGTATTTCGATAATCCTCCTAATAAGACGAGGTAATGGCATATCGATAACACTTTCACGTGGCACTTCTCCTGTACTACTGGTATTTCCTCTTAATTCCTCTAGGACATTTCTACTTTTGAGTTTGTGGTCTATTACATAATCTTTTTTCAAGAATCGGACATTGGTACTGACAATGACCTTCTGATCCTTAAGAATATAAAATAAGCCATCCTTCATTCCCCCAAGATACTCGACCAAGAAGCAGACTTCGATTCTCAGTTCTAACTTATCCATGTTCTCTTTCAGCACATGTACTGAACACCCCCAAATCTGAATATGTCTCAGATTGGGCTTGTGCCTAGTCCACAATTCTATGGGAGTAGTAGGTAGCGACTTATGAGGTACCAAGTTCAGAATATAAGCCATTGTCTCTAATGCAAATTCCCAAACAAATCGGATAGCTCTGAATAACTCATCATTGATCTTACCATCTCTGTAAGTAGAGGAGAGAAAAAACCCAGCAACCCTACCGTACCCGACCTGAATTTTTATTGAGTGATTGGATTTGTTGTTGCCATGGGTCAAAAATGGGTGCTGAAACTAAATTCTATTCGGGTTCAGCTCAAAAATGGGTTATTGTGAAAAAAATCAATGAAACCGACCGACTAACCCATGTGCATACATCTCTCTCTCTAACCACAAGCAGCGCTAACCCTCAATGGCGGCTTCAACCCTCCAACATCCATTCCAGCCCTAATTGATCTCTCTCTCTCTCTCTCTCTCTCTCTCTCTCAAACGTTTGACAGCGAGTCGACGATTAACCGATGCATCTCATTTATAGTTTTCCTCACATGATGAGGCAACAAGCGCTAAGATCTTCAATAGATGTATTTTCCTCATAGACTAAGTGGCGCCTCCTATTCTTGATGTATTTTCGTTCAATAGATGTTGGCTTAGCTGGTTTTGAGGGTTTTACTTTCGACTGAGTATTAGTTTTGATTCTAATTGGGTTGGTGCTTACTTGGTTGTGCTACTATGTTGAATGCTTGGCATTGTGCTACTATGTTACCCGTTGACCCAATCGCAAACCTGATTATTTGCATCGGATGGTTTGGTTGTGATTGGTGGGCAAAATGGATGCAAAATTGATGAACCCGACACATTTGGTTTGGTTAACGGTTTGATCCCAAAATCAATCTGAACCGACCCGTGCTCCCCCCTATCCGTAAGATTTCTATTTATTCTTTCTACTCCGCCATTCTGCTGTGAAGTGCCCGGTGCAGTTAACTGGGATGTAATTCTTTCCACTGACAAATAGTACCTAAACTCTCCAAAGAGATATTCACCACTACAGTCATAACGTAGTTTCTTGATACATTTACCCAGAAGCTTCTCTGTTTTCACCTTAAATTCTTTAAATTTCTTAAAACATTCAGGCTTATGGTACATCAAATAAATGTACCCATAACTTGAGTAATGGTTAATAAAAGTGACAAAATACTTAAAGTCTCATCTAGCTAGGATAGTCATAGGTCCACCACATACATCAAAATGAATTAGTTCCAACGGTTATTTAGCTCTATAGCATTTAGCCGAAAACGGCCTCCTAGTCATCTTTTTCTCCAACCAGGATTCACAAATTGAAAGTGCCTCCACTTCTAATGAACTCAAACGTCCATGTTCAACTAGTCTTTTTACCATTTTTAGATTTATTTGACCTAGGCGTTAGTCCCAAAGGTTAATTTTAGAAGATTCCTTTCTCTAAAATGGTAAATTAGATATATTATTCAATTTATTTAGTTACAGAGTAAAAAAGATAGGAGTTATAACATATAGATCATCCACTAATGTTCCAGAACAAATAAAACTTTTATTATCATTAATAACAATAGAGTTATTAAAATAAATAGAATATTTATCCTTAACCAATCTAGGAACTGAAATTAAATTCTTTCTTATGAAAGGTGTATACAGATAATCTTTTAAAATTAAAACAATATCTCTATCAAAATTGAGAGTGACATCTCTCACTGCAACTGCTGCCACCCTTGTATTATTATCTATATGTAAGTATATCTCTCCATCATTGAGCTGTCTAATTTTCTAGAACCCCTACAAAGAATTGCAAACATTACTAGTGGCTCTCATATCTACACACTAGGTACCAATAGATAACACCGCTAAATATGTTTCAACAATTAGTAAATAGAAATTATCTTGGTTGTTCTGCTTACCGAGATAGACTGGACATTACTTCTTCTAGTGCCATGTCTGTTCATAGTGAAAATACTTGACTTTTAGCTTTTTCACACTAGCTTTAAGCCCATTAGCTTCCTTTGGACCTATGCCTCCGTGCTTATGAACTTTTTTATTCTTCTTGCCTTTCGGCTCAGAGGAAGAACCTTTTTCAGCAATAAAGACACTTCTCGGCTTCCTAAGAGCACCATCAACTGCTTGAAGTTCCTTAAGTAGTTCAGCCATGGAAAAATAGAGTTCGTTCATGGTATAATTCAGGCATAACTACTTAAAGCTATCGGGCAGTGACTGGAGTATGATATCGACCTGCGTTTTCCTATCAATGTCAGCTTCAAAGATCTCCAGTTCATTCAGAAGACTAATTATCTTCAGAATATGATCCTTAACTGGGATGCCTTCAGCGATGTTTGTGTTCATCAGTGATTTTATGGCCATCTACTTAGCCGCACGATTTTGATCCCCAAACATCTCTTTGAGGTTCATAATCATGTCATAGGCATTAGGCATAAGCTGATGCCGATGCACCAATACATTTAACATAGTTGCCAAAATATAACACCAAGCCATCTGATCAACCTTCTATCACTTTTGATAAGCCTAAGCTTCCTCATCGATGGCCCTCTCATAAAGTTTAGGTGGACAAATCTCTATGAGCACAAACTTATAATCCTCAGCAGTTAACACAATATTTAGATTCCTTTTTCAGTGAATATAATCTAGAGCCGTTAGTTTGTTTTCTTTGAATATAGTCGCGAGATGATTGAAAGCCATTTTATTATGATAATCACATAATTAAAAGCTATTGTCACGCCCCAAATTCTGGGTCACGTCAAACACCCAAAAATAGCCAAACAAGACACCCAACCGAGAATACACTCTCATTATAAACCATACATGCATTGTATATAAACGCCAAACGGCTTACATTACACTGCTCCAACGTAGGAAAACAAGTTACGACATACATAAAACAGAAAGAACAAAAAGAAGAGTACAACTCTTCCACCTCTTCAGCAACCCGAATCAACCCAAGCGATCGGTACCTGAAGAAAATCAAAATCTCACCCGTGAGCTAAAGCTCAACAGATACCAGATAACACATGCAATATAAGCTAATCATGCTAGGAAACAAGGTGCAGTTTAGACTCTCTTTCAAGCCTTTAAAACAGTTTTCACATGCAAAGGGAAAGCGAGGATACAAGCCATCTTTAGACTCACACACAGGAGCCTTGAAAACAATTTGAAAACGGTTTTAGATCGCGATTCACACGAATCTCAAAAAAATTTAAATATTGGTATATCCGTCCCATAATGCAGTTCATGCAAGCCACGTAACTTCTCGGGCTCAACCCGAGGGACTGCAGCCCCAACATATGCGTCTTATCAGCCTCTCGCAGAAGGATCGCCGCCCCAACATATGCGTCTTCAAGCCGAAGGAATACCGCCCCACACACGCCAAGTTAACCAGGATTAATATTTCTAGAACCACCTGTTCATCTATCACACTCCCATACACTATGCATAACCTAACTATGATTTAAATGCATAAAATCACGTACTATCATTACGTATCACAAACCACGTCACATGCTACACACGCGACCCACACAACACTTGCAACCCATGCAACATGTATCACATGCATCCGTTCCTCAGAACCTATATATACAAGCCTATAAAACTTCTGACTTTTAAAGCATAAACCACATTACACGTAATGATATCAAAGCCATGTAATCCACTTACATATTCCGAACATAAATAAACTAGAGTTATAAATGCACACAGCCAGTTATAAAAGCACATAGCCACATATAACCTCGCACCACGACGCCACCCGCCACGTAACCAGACATCCACACACCTGGACCCACGATGCCCACTCGCGCCAACATGAACAACAAACCTACAGAACTTGACTTAACCAATGGCCAACACCAAACCCATAAACCTAGTTCTCATCAAAACCTCACCTTAAAACCAAACCACGGACTCACACTTCCCGTGCATAACCGTCATGCACATAACCGTGCCAGAACACCCAAACCTAACCATGCACGTCAACCCGAGGACCGCATCTAAATAAGCACCCGGGATCAAGACACGAACCCTAAAACCACCACACGACCAACCGAACCCCAAAAGGGATCCACAGGTATTTGAATCAACTAATCCCATAAATTAATCAATTGAATACCATAGGACACCGATTGGAAACCAAAACCCAACCATCGAACCACCAAAAACACACCCCAGCACTTCAGTTGATTGGACCCAACCCCCAGTCAACTGAACAACACACTGGAAACCACGAAAAATGCCTCAAAGCACTGTCCAATCGACTGACCCTCGAGGTCCAGTCAACCGAACACAAGAACCAAGATCCATTCGACTAAACTCATAGGTTAGTCGACTGAACTGGGACGAACACCATTTTTGAGCTACGGGTTCGAGCCTCCAAACCTCAAATCAATGCCTCCAAACACCGATTCAACACCCTCGGACATACACACACCCAGGCCTCGCACTAAGACCTCAAAAGAAACTCTTGATACTCGCTTCCATCCACCAAAACCAACAAAAATAGATTTTAAACCCAAAAACCCAACTTTTAAACAAAATCAGATCTTCAACAATCTAACCGTTAAAAACACGCATGATTACACGTAGCACTCTTATAAGACATGAGAGTCTAGGATGCTATCTCGGTGAGTTGAAAACTCGACGCCTCGAACCACGTGCAAAATTGAGCTTCGCTAGAATCAAATTCTGACCAGATAGTTGCATAGCCCACCGTGTCAATAACAAAGATCAACTATTGGATCGTCAAAAACTGAGCCCCGAGCCCCCGAGAAGTTAGAGAGAAGGTAGAGAGAATTTGGAGAAAACTTAGTGGAGAAATTTTAAAAATATCTAACTCCAGATATTTATAGGCCTCCAAAATATCTTTTTTTGAAATTTTTTAAAATTCGCACTGTAACACCCCACGGCCTTGGGAACCTAACTCGCATGCATATCTAAGCCCAATCATGCATCTGAAAGCATAAAAACATGCTCAAACGAAAACATATAACGCACGTCCGAAAACGCCAAAAAAGAAAATGGGTCAGGGTCTCACAACTCTACCCCCGTTAAAGGAATTTCGTCCCTGAAATTCAACTCAAGGTCAAAAGAAACAAGCCACCGATCGCAATCGATACAGGCATATGAGATGGTTAGCCAAACCATTCCTAAGATATAATCAAACAACGTCAGGCATTCTAAACAATGGCCAACTATCTCATACACGGGTCTACAACTCACTCCAACCTCATCCTCCTCAACCACTGCCTCAACACAGCACACCGCCCACGAGATCCATTATCAAACAGATACAATGAAGAAACTGCTTAAACATACTCAGAAAGTACTTCTGCTCGCTGAAGGCATTGCTGCATCCTCCGGCACAATTGGTGCCCTAGAAGAACTGGGAGCTACGAGAGCATATGCTCGGGGAATCCCCACTCTGTCCTGTCCACCACAACCCGACGCTGTCGGCTGTCGCACCGACTGAACTGAATCACTTCCATCTACCATTCGGGAAGTCTGAACCGTTGGATGCTGTTGTCGCTCCTGCACATACGAACCCTCTGGTGTACCCACTATACTCGGTGCGCCCTCTCTTTGAGGACAAGTCCTGCGGATATGGCCAGTCTGACCACATTCAAAGCAAATCTGTGACTCCCTCCCCTGTGAACCTTGGGACTGCCTCGGCTGTGGAAAATCCACCATGCAACGTCCAGGCTGTCTACATCGATAGCAAATCAACTCCCTCTACTTTGGCCTCCCAGATGAAGCCACTGATGGTGCTGGTGCAGAGAACTGCGGTGGTAAGCCAGATGGATGAAAGCTAATACCAGAAGACCTCTGACTCTTGCCGAAACATCCACCAGTCTGTGCCTCGGTCCCACCCTGCGATGTCCTGGCCTCCTTAGAAGCCTGAATCTCAGTCATGGTATTCTCCACTCTTGCTGCTGCCTCTACCAGCTCTGTATATACACAAAGTCCGAATGCAACCACACGCTCCATGATAGCTGGCCGTAAACCTCGCTTGAACCTCATCGATCTCAGCTCGTCCGTGCTCACCAACTCTGGATCAAACCAGGACAAGCACATAAACCTGGCCTCATACTACATAGCATCCATAGCCCCTTGGGAGAAAGTATAGAACTCCTCCTTGTACAAATCCCTCTTCAAAGCCGAGAAGTATTTCTCCAGAAACACTCCTGTAAAAGCTACCCAGGTGACCCCTACTATGTTCCTGGCATACCTCCACCATACGTGAGCATTGCCTCTCAACTGAAAGGCGACAAAAGACACCCGCAACTCATCCTCTACAATCTGTAATGTGTCCAGGATCCTAGTCACTAACTCTAGCCACTTTGTTGCCATAATAGGATCAGGATCTCCAGCAAAGGTAGGTGGATCCATGTGTCTAAACTCTCGCATCGCTATTGTAGCCCTCGCCTTAGGTACTCCCTCTCTCTCCCTAACGGTCTCACCTCTCTCAACAAGCAGCCGTATAGAACCAACCAGCTCACGCAACAACTCCGTCGCATCATCGGTCCCAATGGAGCATTGGCGTCCCCAACATCAGGGATAGGAACATCCCTTGGCCAACACTATGGCCACGGCCTCGACCACAGCCTCGCCCTCTTCTCGCAGACATCACGTCTATATAAAAGAAAACCACACATAAGATGCAACACATAAGCATGAACATAAATGCTAACCACGTAAGCATGCTAACACATAAACACATAGGTTCATGCTAAACAAATCCCTCATACCGAGGAGAACCAACAAGAATGACGTGTCAATCTGGATAACCTACTCAGATTCCCTACTAGAAATCATGTCAGCTAAACACGTTTCTAACTTGGCTCCCAAGTTTGTTAATCCAAACACCCAGAGGCAAGATTAATTAATCCTACTGTTCAACCCCCATGCTCACATATACACAACATCTCATGCCTAACATGCTAACACGGTCATGTTATGAAAGCATTTAAACACATGCAGTTAAGAACACGTAATCAACCTCGCACGATAACACACCCTTTTCCCACGGCTTATAGGTATTCGAACCCAAAGCTCTGATACCAACCTGTCACGCCCCAAACTCCAGGTCACGTAAAACACTCAAAAACAGCCAAACATGATACCCAACCGAGAATACACTCTCACTATAAACCATACATGTATTACATATAAACGCCAAATGGCTTACATTACACGGCTCCAACGCCGGAAAACATGTTACGACATAGATGTAATAGAAAGAACAAAAAGGAAGACTACAGCTCTTCCACCTCTTCAACAACCCAGATCAACCCAAATGATCGGTACCTAAAGAAAATCAAAATCCCACTCATGAGCTAAAGCTCAGCAAATACCAGACAACACATGCAATATAAGCTAAGCATGCTAGGAAAACGAGGTGTAGTTTAGACTCTTTTTCAAGCCTTTAAAATAGTTTTCACATGCAAAGAGAAAGCGAGGATACAAACCATCTTTAGACTCACACACAAGAGCCTTAAAAATAATTTGAAAACAGTTTTAGAACGCGATTCACACGAATCTCAAAATAATTTAAAAATTGGTCTATCCGTCCCATAATACAGTTCATGCAAGCCATGTAACTTCTCAGGCTCAACCCGAGGGCTAGCAGTCCCAACATATGCGTCTTCTCGGCCTCTCACCGAAGGACTGTCGCCCCAACGCATCTTTTCGGCCTCCAACCGAGGGACTTCCACCCCAACACAAGCATCTTCTCGGCCTCTTACCAAAGGACTGCTGGCCCAACGCATCTTCTCGGCCTTCAACTGAGATACTGCCGACCCAACACACGCATCTTCTCGGCCTCAAGCCGAAGGACTGCCGTCCCACACACGCCAAGTTAACCAGGGTTAGTATTTCTAGAACCACCTGTTCATCTATCACACTTCCATACACTATGCATAACCTAACTAGGATTTAAATGCATAAAACCACGTACTATCACTACGTATCACAAATCACGTCACATGCTACACACCCGACCCACACAACACTTGCAACCCATGCAACATGCATCACATGCATCCGTTCCTCAGAACCTATATATACATGCCTATAAAACTTCTGAGTTTTAAAGCAAAAATCACATTACACGTAACGATATCAAAGCCATGTAATTCACTTACATATTCCGAGCATAAATAAACTAGAGATATAAATGCACACAGCCAGTTATAAAAGCACATAGCCACATATAACCTCACACCATGACGCCACCCGCCACATAACCAGACATCCACACACCTGGACCCACGATGCCCACACGCGCCAACACGAACAACAAACCTACAGAACTTGACTTAACCAAAGGCTAACACTAAACCCATAAACCTGGTTCTCATCAAAACCTCACCTTAAAACCAAACCACGGACTCACACTTCCCGTGCTTAACTGTCATGCACACAACCGTGCCACAACACCCAAACCTAACCATGCACGTCAACCTGAGGAAGGCATCTAAACAAGTACCCGGGAATAAGACATAAACCCAGAAATCATCACACGGCCAACCGAACTTCAAAAGGGATCCACAGGTATTTGAATCAACTAATCCCATAAATTAATCAATTGAATACCATATGACACCGATTGAAAACAAAAGCCCAACCACCGAACCACTAAAAACACGCCCCAGCACTTCAATCGACTGGACCCAACCCCAAGTCGACTGAACAACACACTAGAAACCACGAAAAATGCCTCAAAGCATTGTCTTGTCGACAGACCCTCGAGGTCCAGTCGACTGAACTCAGGTTCGGTCGACTGAACTGGAGCAAACACCATTTTTGAGCAACGAGTTCGAGCCTCTAAACCTCAAATCTACGCCTTTAAACACCGATTCAACACCCTCAGACATGCACAAGCCCAGGCCTAGCACTAAGACCTCAAACAAAACTCCCGATACCCAATTCCATCCACCGAAACCAACAGAAATAGGTTTTAAACCCCAAAACCCAACTTTTAAACAAGATCCGATCTACAACAATCTAACTGTTAAAAACACACACGATTACACGTAGCACCCTTATAAGACATGAGAGTCTAGGATCCTATCTCGGTGAATTGAATACTCGATGCCTCGAACCACGGGCAAAATCGAGCTTCGCCAGAATCAAATTCTGACCGGATAGTGGTGTAGCCTACCGTGCCAATAACAAAGATCGGCTGTTGGATCGTCAAAAATTGAGCCCCGAGCCACTGGGAAGTTAGAGAGAAGGTAGAGAGAATTTGGAGGAAACTTAGTGGAGAAATTTTGCAAATATCTTTTGAAAATATCTAACTTCAGATATTTATAGACCTTCAACATATCTTTTTTTAAAATTTTTTGAAATTCGCACCGTAACAGCCCACGATCCCGGGAACCTATCTTGCATGCATATCTAAGCCCGATCATGCATCTAAAAGCATAA
Organism: Heliamphora ciliata; assembly: GCA_032360265.1. NCBI lineage: Eukaryota > Viridiplantae > Streptophyta > Magnoliopsida > Ericales > Sarraceniaceae > Heliamphora > Heliamphora ciliata. Next base: position 20,513 of record JAUMHN010151839.1, read on the forward strand.
AAACATGCTCAAATAAAAACACATAACGCGCGTCCAAAAATGCCGAAAAAAAATAGGTTAGGGTCTCACAGCTATTAATTATGATAAGTAAAAACTTTGAATTTCTTTTAAAATTGATTCCCTCTACCATTTTTAAAAGAACTTTCCAGTATCCTGGTACACCATGAATAGCATGACTTGATGGAAGATCGTCTACTATTCAGCATTTGTCTAGACAGGCCAATTCTATTAATTTTGCTATGTAGGCTGTGAGACCCTATTCTGTTCCTTTTTACGTTATATATATATTCGACGTGTTCATTCATGTTTATATATGTTTTGATGCATGTTTGAGTTTAAATATCCATGCTAGGTGGGTTCCCGGGGTTATTGAGAGTTACGATTCGAATTTTAAAAATTAAAAAAAAAGATATTTTGGAGGCCTATAAATATTTGGAGTTAGATATTTTTAAAAAGATATTTTCAAAACTTACACACTAAGTTTCTTCCTTTTTCTCACCACCTTCTTTCTAACTTCTCGGGAGCTCGAGGCTTGATTTTTGACGGTCCAACAGCCGATCCTTGTTGTTGACATCGTGGTTTTCGCATCTATCCGGATGAAATTTTATTTCAACGAAGCTTGATTTTGCACGTGGATCGAGAAGTTGAGTTTTCAACTCACTGAGGTAGGATCCTAGACTGTTAAGTTGTTAAAGGGTATTATGTGTAATCTTATGCATTTCTACCATTTAAAAATGCATGAAAAGTGATTTATGTTTAAATCGGATTTTTGGTTTAAAAACTATTCTTCATCGTTTCGATGGATGGATGTGTGTTCTGAGAATTTTCTTTCCAGGTTTTGGTGTGGGGTTTGGACGGGCGAGTGCCCGAGGGTGTTATATGGATGTTTGGAGGCTTGATTTGAGGTTTGGAGGACAAAATCGTGGCTTAAAAACATTTTCTGGGCTTGATCAGTCGACTGGATCATCATACTCAGTCGACTGAACCTCCCAGGTCAGTCGACTGAACCTCATAAGTCAGTCGACTGGCAAGCTTCTGTTTTGGTTTTCTTCTTTTCCCGAGAGTTTTCAGTCGACTGGGGGCTTGGGCCCAGTCGACTGATGTCCTGTGTGGGCATTTAGTATTTCTTTTGGGAAGATTGGTTGGGTTTCTTTTGGGAAAAAGGTTTGGTTTTTGCAAAAAAATGTGTTTTATTGAAGGGTTGGAGCTAACCTGTGAGGTTGTGTCTCAACTTCTAAAACATTTTGATGAAAATCATGTTTTTACATGTTTTGTTTGATCTCCATGGTTGATGGATTGGATCTCGTTTTATATATGTGTTGTATAAATTGTTTTCTGGATGGTTTTTACCATGCCCCAAAACCCAGGGTCACGTGAAAGCCACCGAACAATCACCAACACCAGTTTTATGAAACTATAGGTTTTCATACATTCAAATTCTCCTGTTGAAATCAAAGAAAAACCCAGCATGCATCACTCATAAACAGTAAACATCATGTATAGCATGCATAAGTATATCGTCTTATGGCGTACAACACCTGCCTTCAGGAACAGGCATACCAAACAGGAAAACTACTAAAAGTCTTTCGTCATCCGTCATCACGAGCACCACAAGATCTACTCGAGATCAACCTCCATATCCTCACCTGAAAAAGGTTTTATACAGAAAATCCCACTCGTGAGCCGAAACCCAATAGAAACAGGCGATAAAGCTGTAAAGAAGGCAATATGCAATCAATCATATAGTGGGAGCGAACTCGACCACAAAACCCAAAACGGTTTTCCATCCATCAGACCATCACGAGTCTTAAAACGGTTTTATTTCATAAAACCCACATTTTTGTCCTCAAAACCATGCATATCATATAATGGGAGCTAACTCAACCATAGAGCCAAAATGTTTTACATCATAAAACCCCAAGTTTCCCATCAAACTCCCAAAACAGTTTTCCCTTCACAACCAAGCATTTAAACAATGCAAAATCACATTTTACAGTTGCAGGAACACAGTAACCAAAACATTACTTTTCCACTCGGATCACACACTGAGTAAAGATAAAAATAGTAAGCTGTAATGAAACAGTATGCTTCACTCAGGCTGCACCACCGAGGAGAAGAGGTAAAACCGTAATCAAAACATCGTTTCCCTCGCAGAATGTACCATTGCGGAGTAAAAAGAATGAGATCCTATGTACCGATTCTACCACAAGGACACAAGTCGCAACTATAGACTCCTGCCCATTACCCTAGTCCTGAACCACTTAAGGCCTGCTAGGTAATGACAAGTTCTATACGGAG
>JAUMHN010151947.1:0-47146 GCA_032360265.1 Heliamphora ciliata
GACCTCTCTGTCACACCTTTTTGTGAGACTTAAAACCTAATTGTTTTGAAGCAAAATACAAAAGTGGTAAACATGAAATTTGTAGCTAACATATTAAAATAGTTACTGAACAAAAATTAGTCCAAAATACCTTCTGATGATACCCTAAACGTTTCAAACATTCTCTGTTAAAAACACACTCTGCAGACCCTTTTTAGGCTAACTGAACTCTCTTTATAAATTGGCCAAAATCTCAAACTTAATATTTTTTTAGAGCTATTTTTGAAAAAATGACATCGAAAATGGAGCTCGGGAGTGGCGGCAAAAGCCGTCTGAAGGTGGCGGCATTGGCCGGTGACGGCGGCGCCGGTGGCTGGTGGTGGCTGGTCCAGGCAGTTTTGGCTTGACTTTTTGGATATATTTTGATCGTGATGTGATATACTTGTATATCACTACAAATCGAAGAGTCCTGATACAATCTGGACACAAGAAAGCTAATTCAGAAAAGGATTAAATCATTATAGTTTACCTTTGAAAAGAAGACTAAAACTAATCAGAGTTTCTATTCGATCATAAAATAGGGATATATACATATCTTGTATTTATATTCTTATGAACTGCGTGGATAATGTATGTCTATTTTATATTTTTCTATTAATTTAATTAATTTAGAAAATTTGATTTTAATTAAATATTTTGTAAATGAAAATAAAATTAAGTTTTTTTTTAATTAAATGAAAAAACTTTAGATATTTTATTTTTTACAAAATATCGCATTTAAAGTTGATTTTTTTATTAAATATGACATCTTGAAAAAATTTAAAAATTAATTCCAAAATTTGAATTAATTAAATGAAAAAATATTTAATTTTAATAAATTATTATTGTTCGAAAAATGTGTAACTAAAATAAAATAATTAAATACCTTTAATCACTATCTTAGCTGAAAAATTAAAGAAAAAACTGTGCATTCATCGAATTTTATTTGTTATACATTAAAACACAAGAAGATGGTTTGGCAAAGAGAAATCTTTGGAATCTTGCACGCGGAAAGAAATTTTGGATTCTTTCAAATCGTGCGGTATTCGAAATTAATAAATTTATTTTAATTAAATGAATTTTATAACCTTCCAAAATATTTTAAAAATCTAAGTGGGAGAGAGAATTTATTCATAGATAAATCTCGCAGTCTCCATCACTAGTTTGTAGGCGATGCAATTAAATTCAACGTGTTGACAGTAAGCCATTCCTCCCCATCGGACAGATTAATTGGGGTACCGCCAGTATAAACCTCTTTTAGTGATAATTTTAGATAATTATTAGTGTGGATCACTTTTTCATCTGAAGGGTTCATTGCGAAGTGATTGATTTGGGATTAGGTGGTGGTTAACACTTAACTGCATATAATAGTATCCTCTCCATCTCAGTCACTGCTCTTATCTATTGGACCGAAACTATGTCAACTATTTAATTTTACTTGGCAGTATCAGTTACCTAGATAATAAAATTAAAATAAATTGGCTTGTCTGGACAAACGATGGATAGTAGATGTCCTCCCATCAAGGCATGCTATTCATAGGGAACTAGGCTACTAATGAATTTTTTTTAAAATGGTAGAGGGAACCAAATTAAAATAAATTTAAAATTTTGCTCGTCATAATTAACTGTTATTTTAATTATGTGATTCTCATGAATAAAATGGCTTTCAATCCTCTCGCATCTATACTCAAAGGAAACAAGCTAACGGGACCAAACTATGTTAACGAAAAAGGAATTTGGACATTGTCTTAACTTCTGAAGACTATAAGTTTGTATTAATTGAGATTTGTCCACTAGTACCTAATGAGGGGGTGACCGAACAGAAAATCCAGGCCCATTAGAAGTGGCATGAAGCTGATCAGATGGCTTGCTCTTACATTTTAGCTTCCATATCAAATGTTTTTTAGTATCAGCATCAGTCTACACCCAGTACCTATGACATTATTATGAACCTCAAAAAAATGTTTAGAGATTGAAATCGTGTTGCTAGGCAGGTGGCCATGAAGTCTCTAGTGAATATAAACATGGCTGAAGGCACCCTAGTTAGGGATCATATTCTGAAGATGATTAGTCTTCTAAATGAATTGGATATCCTAGGAGCTAAAATTGACGGGAAAACCCAGGTCGATATCATACTCCAGTCACTACCTGATAGCTTTAAGCAGTTCTGCCTGAACTATACCATGAATAAGCTTAGCTTTTCATTGGCAAAACTTCTTAATGAACTTCAAGCAGCCGAGGGTGTTCTTAGGAAGCCAGGCTCTGTATATGTGGCTGAAAAAGGTTCTTCCTCCAAGCCCAAAGGAAAGAAGAAAAAAAAGGTTCAGAAATAGGGAGGCATAGGTCCAAAAGCAGTTAAGGAACCAAAAGCTGGTGTGCAAAAGTCGAGAGGCAAGTACTATCACTGTAACCAATTTAGGCATTGGAAAAAGTAGTGTCCGATTTTCTCAGTAAGCAAAACAAACCAGGTAATTTCTATTCACTGGTAGTTGAAACATGTTTAGTGGTGTTATCTACCGATATCTAGTGTGTAGATACAGGAGCCACTAATCATGTCTGCAATTCTTTGCAGCGGTTCTAGAAAATCAGGCAGCTCAATGATGGAGAAATATACCTACATATGGGCAATAATACAAGGGTGGCAGTAGTTGCATTAGGAGATGTCACTCTCAGTTTTAGTCGAGAAAGCATTTTGCTTCTAAAAGATTATCTTTATGTACTTCCGATTAGAAGAAATTTAATTTTGGTTACTAGTTTAATAAAAGACAAATATTCTGTTCATTTTAATGACTCTATGGTTGTTAAGAAAAATAAATATTTTATTTTTTCTGGTATATTGGTGGATGATCTGTATGTCGTATCTTCTATGTCTCCTACACTACAACTAACTAAATTGAATAACACATCTAATTTATTATATAAGAGAAAATTTCTTTCTTTAATGAACCAAGTTTTTTCTTTAACACTTATGCTTGGGTTATATTAATCTAAAAAGTATAAATAGACTAGTAGAAGATGGACCTTTGAGTTCATTGGAAGTAGAGGCACTTCCAATCTATAAATCCTACTTAAAGGGTAAGATGACCAAAAGGCCATTTTCAGCTAAAGGTTATATAGCTAAAGAACTGTTAGAACTAGTTCACTCTGATGTGTGTAGTCTTATGACAATTCGGCCTAGAGGTGACTTTGAGTATTTCGTCAATTTCATTGATAACTACTCAAGCAATAAATACATTTACCTGATGTACCGTAAGTCTGAATGCTTTGAGAAATTTAAAGAATTAAAGGCGAAGGCGGAAAAGTATCTCGGTAAAAGTGTCAAATCACTATGATTCGCCCGTTGTGGGGAGTACCACTTTGGAGAGTTTAAAGACTATCTGTCATCAGAAGGGATTATATTCCAGTTCATTGCACTAGGCACTCTATAGTAGAATGGTGTAGCAGAAAGAATGAATAGGACTCTTATGGAGATGGTAAGGTCCATGATGAGTTATTCAGGATTACCCGATTCGTTTTGGGAACTCGGATTAGAGACAGCGGGAGTAAGCCTAGTCAGAGACATATTCGGATTTGGAGGTGTCCAGCACGTGTCTTGAATGGGAACCCCAAACGGCTTGCAAGGGAAAGCCCAATAAGAAGAACATTTTGCCCACAAAGCTATGATTTGAAGTCAAAAGGTACACAAAAGATGTTTGAAAACCTTTGGAAAACACCCCTTTTTGAAAATAGGTTTTTAAACAAAGGGCACAAGATTTCCATAACAAACCTTAAAAAAAAAATTGACCACCTTTTGTTTAAAATAGACCACCTTCTGATCGAGCATCAGTGCTAACAATGACTTTCTGATCCTTAGGATTATAAAATAGACCACCTTTTCTTTTCTTGGGATACCCCACAAAGAAACAGATTTCTGTCCTCGGTTCCAACTTACCCGCATTTCCTTTCGGCACATGTGCTGGACACCCCCAAATTTGAATGTGTTTTAGACTAGGTTTATGCCCAGTTCACAATTCTATGGGAATAGAAGGTAATGACTTAAAAGGTACCATGTTCAGAATGTAAGTCGCTGTCTCTAAAGTGAGTCCCCAAAACGAATGTGGTAAACCTGAATAACTTATCATTGACCATACCATCTCCATAAGAGTCCAATTCCTTCATTCTGCTACACCATTTTGCTGTGGAGTGCTAGGTGCAGTCAACTGAGATGTAATCCCCTTTGATAACAAGTAGTCCTTAAACTCTCCAAAGAGGTATTCCCCACCACGGTCGGATCGTAGTGATTTGATACTTTTACCCAATCACTTCTCCACCTCCGCCTTGAATTCTTTGAATTTTTCAAAGCATTCAAACATACAGTGCATCAGATAAATGTATCCATACCTTGAGTACTCATAAATGAAACTGACAAAGTACACAAAATCACCTCTAGCCCGGATTGTCATAGGACCACACACATCAGAATGAACCAGCTCCAACGGTTCTTTAACTCTATAGCATTTGGCCGAAAAGGGCCTCTTGGTCATCTTACCCTCTAAGAAAGATTCACAGACTGAAAGTACTTCTACTTCTAATGAACTCAAAGGTCCATCTGCTACCAGTCTGTTAATCATTTTCAGATTAATATGACCTAAACATAAGTGCCAAAAAAATATTTGGTTCATTAAAGAAGAAAAGTTTCTCTTATATGATAATATAGATGTATTATTCGTTTCCGTCAGTTGTAGTGTATAAGAGATTGGAGTAATAATATAAAGATCATCCACCAATATACCAAAACAGATAACCCGTTTATTTTCCTTAATAACCACAGAGTTATTAAAATAAACTAAATATCCGTCTTTAGCAAATCCAGAAATAGAAACTAAGTTCTTTCTAATGGCTGGGACATAAAGACAATCTCTCAATATTAAAACCCGATCTCTACCAAAACTGAGAGTAATATCTCCTCCTGCAACTGCTGTTACCTTTCTATTACTGCCCATATGCAGGTAAATCTCCCAATCACTAAGTTGTCGGGTTTCCTGGAACGCCTGCAATAAATTACAGACATAATTAGTAGCTCTCGTATCTACACAGTAGGTACCGGTAGATAACACCGCTAAATATGTTTCCACAACCAGTGAACAGAAATTACCCTGTTTATTCTATTTTCTGAGAAATACTGGACATAGCTTTTTCCAGTGCCGGGTCTGGTTGCAGTGAAAATATCTGCCTTTCGACTTTTTTACACCAGTCTGTGGCCCACTAACTACCCTAAAAACTGTCTCCCTATTTCTGAACTTTTTTCTTCTTCATGCCTTTCAGCCCAGAGGAAAAACTTTTTTTAGAAACAAATATATTTCCTAGTATTGAAGGAATACCATTTGTAGTTAAAACTATATCCAAGTTACATTTTCAGTCAACAAAATTTGATTCCGTAAGTTTGTTTTCTTTAAGTATAAAAGCGAGTGGGTTAAAATTCTAATTTAATCCTGAGAATCACATAATTAAAAAAATCATTAATTATGATGAGCAAAATATTGAATTCCTTTTAATTTGGTTCCCTCTACCATTTTAAAATTAATTCGCCTGCAGCCTGGTAACTTGAAAATAGTATGCTTCGTTGGGAGGACGACTACTATCCTTCATAAGACTAGACATGCCAATTTCTTTTAATTTTACTATCTAGACAACTGACCATACCAAGTAAAATTAAATAGCTGACATGGTTTCGATCCAGTATATAATAGCAGTGACTCAATTGGAGAGAATACTATTATATACAGATAAGTGTTAACTATCATCTAATCCCAAATTAATCACTTCGCAATGAACTATTTAGTTGGAGAAGTGATCTACACTAACAATTATCTAGAATTATCCCTAAATGAGATTTGTACTGGCGATACTGCAATTAATCTGTCCGTTTGGGAGGAATGCCTTACTGCCAACACACAAGGTTTAATTGCATCACCTACATCTGTGAATAAATTTCCACTCTCACTTAGATTTTTAAAATATTTTTTAGGATTATAAAAATCCGTTTAATTAAAATAAATTTATTAATTTCGAAAGTCACACAATCTGAAAGAATCAAATATCTTTCCGTGTATACGATTCCAAATATTCAGGTTTATCGAACCATCTTTTCATGTTTAAATGCGTAACAAATAAAATTTAATAAATATGCAGTTTTTTCTTTAGCTTTTCAGCTAAAGTAGTGATTAAATGCATTTATTTATTTTATTTTTCATTTCATATTTTTCAAAAAATGATAATTTGTTTCGATTAAACATTTTTTTATTTAATTAATTCAAAATTTAGAATTAAATCCCGCATTTTTCCTAGATATTTGATTTTAAAAAAATTATCTTAAACGTGATATTTTATAAAAAAAATAAAATATCTAAAATTTTTTTATTTAAAAGTAATTAATTAAAAAAAACTTAATTTTATTTTTCATTACAAAATATTTTAATTAAAATTGAATATTTAAATTAATTAAATTAACAGGATAAATAAAACTAATATTTATCATCCACGCAGTTAATAATAAAAAAATAAATTAAATGCAGGATAAATATGAATATCCCAATTTTATGATCGAATTAAAACTCTAAAGTGTTTCAATATCATGTTTGTTCTAGAATCTTCTTGCGCTTAAAAAACCACTACTGGAATTTTTGCTGCCGCCTTACAAAGCACTGTTTAGAAAAAATCACAGCATTGTTTGGGAAAACCACTGTGCGTTGCAAGTGTTGGAAACCGCTTGGAATTTGTGTCCCAGATTTTGGAAACCAGCGCACAGTGCTTGTTTTGGAAACTATTGTGCGCTTGGAGATTGGCTGCTGTTGCGCCGAAACAGCCTGGGAAAAGCGCAAAGTGCTGTTTGGCGCTACTGTTTGGATGGAAACTATTTTGCTTGGGAATTGCCGTGTGGCACTACTGCTATTGGGAAAACCGGCGCTACTTCTAATTGGTTGCTTTTTACTCCCTTGCTTGGAACCACAGTGATTACTTGCGCAAACAAAAAGGTGCAACAGTATATGGAAACATGGAAACCGGCGGCTGGCAGTTAGGTGTTGCTGCTTGCTTTTGGTTTGGCGCAGACTGTTTTTGTTTGCTGGTTTGGAGATTGCTGTGGTGTTTGTCGCAGCCTTAAGGTAGCGTTAGGTTGCCACTTAGCCCCCCCTGCCTTTTTTATTTATAAAAACCAGAAAAAAAAAATCTGGAGAGATAAAAATAAACTACAAAGCAAATGCCGGAACTATAGCCGGTTGCCGCCGCGTACCACCGTTGGTTGCCGCCACTATAGTTCTTCCACTTGTTCTTCATCCCTTTTTTTTATTTTATTTTGATAAAATAAAATAAAATAAAATAAAAAACTAGAAATCGAAAAATAATTTTTACATTGATCCTATGCCTCCATAGTATTCACAATCAATTAATCTATCACGGTCAACCCCCGTGATTAAAAATAATAATTAAATAATTATCATCCATACATTCAATCAAACATGAAAATAAATGATGATCATCAAACTGGAATTTAGAACGCCTACAAAACAAAATTAGCACAGTTCTAAATCTACCCGACCCCGATAACCGTAAACAAAAAACAAAACGGCTCTGATACCAATTTGTTGGAGGCAATACTGCCAAAATCATTGTTTTGTAAACGATTTTCGGTAAAAAATTAACTGGACAGAAAAACGCTTAAACGGGCTCCAGATAAAACTTTTGACGTCGAACGATAAAAATAAAACTCGTGCAACCAAAATTAATTTAGAAGAATAGCTTTTGTCATTGATTCTTCAACTACGATTTGATTTCGAGTTGAAACTCCTATAAGATCTTCTACTGTATTACCTTACGCGATTCTTGAATGTTGTGTGGGTTACGATCCTCTGAAAACTCGTACCGGCAGAATCTCAATATATTTAAGTCTTGAAAGAAAAAAATAATATCATAATAATAATAATATTAAATCATTAAAAAATGGTTCAGCCTACCCGCATATTATAGGGTTACAGCAGGGACCTAGGGAGTAATTATGGGTTGGACTTCCAGTGAAACACAGATACCTACTAGAGGTTTCTGCAATTATGGAAAGACATGCAGCTGTTTTTGCAATTTTCATAAAACACTGAATTACAGTTCACACCACTAAAGAACTATAATTGCACTCTGACCTATAATCTTAAGACCTTCTTGCATTGAGCTCATATTATTAAATACTTACCATTTTCCCCACGTTAAGATTCCTGATACCCGCCAATTAAATTTAATTTCTGACAATTTAATTTAATCGGTATCTTGATATTTCTTAAATCCTTTCGCTTAACTTATTTGACCGCTAGATAATCAAATACACCTGCAGGGTTTAGCCCGGTTAATACTTATCCTTAAGGGGGTATCGTCAAGCCCGATCTATCGGGACGTGGATTCTTTCAATAATTAATATTTTCTAAATAAATCATACCGCTATCTAACTCACTGGGAATATAGACCCATATAAGATCGTACCCTCTAATGAATCAAAACAGCGAATATTAAATATATGCAAATTAATAATTATTTCAGAATTAAGAGGATAAGCACTATTTATAATAATCTTGGAGTGTGAATTAACTTATATAGTCAGTATAAAATTAATTATCCCAAATGTCTCGTTCAATACACACGAAGTGTACTAGCACAAAGAGTCGAAACAATAGACAACGCTATTATCTGTTCCCCGTAACCAAGACAGGCCTACTAAAACTCTGTACTACAGTTTTACCAATGGTATGTCCATTTCCATCTAAACTGTGAATATAAAATTTATATTCTGCAAGAACCTAAAATTTGATCTTCTATGTGTAAGCCGTACTCTACGCACCAGATTAAATACTATACAGAATATCAAACATCCTTGCATAACATTAAAATGAAACACATACATTGCTCATAAAGATTCTCATAAAAAAATTAATTTTATTAAAAATAAAATTAAATACTACAAACATGGTTTTCAGTATACCAATCCTAACCAATCCTAACACAATCCCCTCACAAGAAACCAAGCACATAACTCTAAAGTAACCCACCACCGAAACTAATTCAATCATTCTCCACCTCTGTCTGCAAAAACCATTACTCCCCTTTCTGAGCTACCACAAACTATCTCATTGCCTCATCTAAGCGTACACCGAGGGCTACTCCCGCAAACCAAACGCACGTTACCAAACTCTGATATTGTTCACACAGATCACACGCGTCTTACCCAACATGTCATTCATGCCCTTACAATCAATTGACCGCCACAAACTGAAAATCACATCACTATCTCACGTTGCACCACTCTAGCTTTACAACCATCAAGACTAATACCGCCATCTGAACTTTAAGAATCACTAGGGCTGAACACGCCACCTGGACCAAACGTTCCACAGGTATATACTTACCCAAGCAAACCCAATCATATCCCTTGTCATAACACTGTACATATACATATACCGATCCCTCGAACCTACAACACTCCACATTTAATTAGTCATTGAATTCCTGTAGTCATCGATCACACCATTCACCAACATTTGCATATACATTTGCATTTCACCTTCACAGAAGTACTACTGACCCAATAATCTTTCAACCGGACAGTACTAACACTTAACCCTAAAATCCCTTCCCAACATCACTCAATCCCTTCACACGTTTCCCACCAAGCAACCGAACCAAGAATCATTTTTCGCACTCTAACCATTCTGTCTTACCTCCAACTGACCATGACACTCGATATACTCAAGGCCAATCACAAGAACCACATAAATCAATTCGCATACCCTCATTATATCCTTCCACTGGTCTCATTCAAACACTTACTACTCACACGTACTCACACTAAATTTCCACACAACTCCACTTGAATCATCAGAAGTACATTATCCTTCAATGTCTCCTACATAGAGTCCACACATTCTCACGAGAAAACTCATTCTCTACACAAACAACGTTCAAGCCCCAATTTAAACAAACAAGCATGCTCTAACGGGCCATATCACGAAATGTTTTTAAAAGAAGCTTCCTTGCGACTCACACAGATACCACAAATGGACCAATACTAATTCCAAAAGCGCTACACAGTCTAGACGTTAAACAAATACAAATCGATATTCAAGAACTCACCACGTGAATAACTCGGTCACCGAAACTTCAACAAGGATCTCACTCAAGCACATCGACTACTGCTTACTCCTTTATTCCCAAACTACGCATCTCACACGTCCATAAGACCCTCACCGGGTACCCACAAAGGCATAACACTTACACATTCACGCCACTTCCACGATTTTTTCTCATAGGGTTGCGCTACTCTAACATGGTTCCCAATAGATAAGCAACAGCCAAACGAATAGGCAATAAGCAAGCTATAGTTTCGAACTCGCTATTTTGGTACACCCACTAGGAAACACTGAATGCTCAATTGAGAACACCTGTCTCTTATGTCACCACATGAGTACTACCGACACACAGCTATCTGAACATGAAAATAACTACACACAATACAAATCAAACGAACCTCATCTACCAATTCTAGGCCAAACGACACCACCATATCATTTGCCTCTAAGGGTAAGACGACACCACTATCTCTAGACTTTACGCCAGGTCACAGACCACCAACATCATCCCCTCAAGGGATCTCTTCCCATCGACACGTCATCCTAAAATGACCGAGTTAATTACACTAAAAACATCCATCTCAGGCCCTACCAACCTCACCCACTCACACTTACCCAATATCTCGTACTACACATAGTTTCACAATCATGAGAATAATAACTCAAGCCACAAACTTCTTCTCTGTGAAACTTTCCAAATAACCTCAAACCATCGCTCATCAAATCACAACTACCTCTAACATACATCTCATCATACGTACATACATGCATATCACTCGATAACAATTCCATCGATAACTTCTCTAGTCCACATACTCATTCCTCATACAACTTTTGACTTCTATCAAGAAACATGACTCAACACCACACCACGAGGAAAACACATGGGTCATCAAACAGACCTCCAAAACCACAAGGTATTACTGTGGCTACCAGCAACACTCCACAGGATAAGGGACATTCCCAAACACTGTCTAAGCTCAGAATTTCTAACACACCTTGGGCCGGAGATTATTACGCTCACGTCCACTATACTCCCATCCACTATGCTCCCGTCCATACCCAATCTCAGGGCACACAGCTCATGACATAGTATGGCTCAAGACATACCACAGCTCATGACGTACATAATCCTCAACGCGCCTAAAGCTACATCTCATACCCAACCACAACAAACAACCTTCAAGAGGTTTCAAACACCCTACCATACCTATTCGTCAGGCTATTGGTAGCACAACAAACAACGGGTAACTAACTACGGTCACCCCCAACTCACATAGGTACAACATACCCTAAACAATCAATGCTCACCTCACGAGCTCACATCCACTACAATCATTGACCACCGGGTCGCATTTTCACCACCCACACCACCATCAGGACCACATCTCATCCTATCCCCATGGGCATAACTCTTATAAGAAGGATACCACAACACCCAACTATGTTAAACTCAACTTAACTGTCTAAAACTAAGCTACACACTACTCACCACCTAGTCACATCACATCAACCCGTATCCATATACCGAGGAGAATCGTTAAGAATGACACACTAACCCAGGTAACTCATTTGAATTTCTCGCTAGAATGGACGTCAGCCAAGCACCTTTCTAACTCAAACCCCAAACTAGTCGACCGGACGCCAAAGGGCAAGACACGTCATGTTAGGATTGGTATACTAAAAACCATATTTTTTGTATTTAATTTTATTTTAATAAAATTAATTTATCATTTTATGAGAATCTTTATGAGCTATATATGTATATTATTTTTTTGTTATGCATGGATGTCCAATATTCTGTATAATATTTAATCTGGTGTATAGAGTACGGCTTACACACAGAATATCTGATTTTAGGTTCTTGCAGAATATAAGTTTTATGTTCACAATTTAGATTGAAATGGACATACTAACGGTACGACTGTAGCACAGAATTTTAATAAGCCTGTCTTAGTTACGAGGAATAGATAATAGCGTCGTCTAATACTTTAACTCTCTGCGCTAGTACACTTTGTGTGTATTGAACGGAACATTTGGGATAATTAATTTTATACTGACTATATAAATTAATTCACACCCTAAGGTTATTATGAATAGTGCTTATCCTCTTAATCCTGAAATAATTATTGATTTGTATATATTTAATATTCGTTATTTTGATTCATTAGAGGGTGCGGTCTTATATGGGTCTATATTCCCGGTGCGTTGGATAGCAATATTATTTATATGGAAAATATTAATTATTGATAGAATTCACGTCCTAAAATATCGGGATTGATGATACCCCCTTAAGAAAGCTTATATGTTTTGACCGGGTCAAACCCTGCAGGTGGATTTAATTATTCGGTGGTCAAATAAGTTAAGCAGAAAAACTTAAAGAATATCAAGATGCCGATTAAATTAAATTGTCAGAAATTAAATTTAATTGACGAGGATCGAAAATCTTAACGTGGCGAGAAATGATAAGCATTTAATAACAGAAACTCAATGTTATATGGGCTTGAAATTATGGGTCAGAGTGCAATTATAGTTCTTTAATGGTGTGAACTGTAATTCAGTGTTTTATTGAAAATGTAAAAACTACTGTTGATTTTCCATAATTGCAGATACCGCTATGAAATTTGCTTAATTGTAGAAACTGCTGATACGTGTATGTGTTCCATTGGAAGTCTTACTCATAATTACTCCACAGGTCCCTGCTGAAGCCTTATAAATATACGGATAGACTGAACCAATTTCATAACTTGTTTTCTAAGATAAAAACTGTCCTGGTTCTTGCAAGAGCTTCAACTCGGATTCGAATCGTAGTTGAAGATTCGACCGATAAAAAGATATTCTTATAAATTAACTTTAGTTGCACGGATTTTATTTTGATTGTTCGTTATCAAAAAAAATTTCAAGAACCCGTTTTGGCGTTTGCACATCCAGTTAATTTTTTTTTGTTAATCATTTGTAAAAACAATGATCTTGATAGTCTTGCTTCCAACAATTGGTATCAGAACTTTTTTGTTTTTGATTTTATGTTATCGGGGCTGGGTAATTTTAGAACTGTTGCTAACTTTGTTTTGCAGGCGTTCTAATCCTGATTTTATAATCGTTATTTATTTTTTCATATTTGATTATATGGTCTGAATAATGATTTTTTTTAATCACGGGAGTTGAAGGTGATACATTAAATGCAAGCCTTCGAGACATAGGATTGATGTAATAGCTAGCTTTATGTTTTTAAATATCTGTTTAGATTATTTAAGAACAGATTGAATATGTCCAAGAACATGAAGAACAAAGGCAGCACCGGCAGTGATTCGAGTTTTAATGGGCGATAGATTGCGATAAGGTTTTAATGGTTTTAAACGGTTTTTTTTTGTAAGTTTTTCTGCAGTATTTATATATAAAAAATAGCATAAAAATAAGTCAAAAAGCAAGGAAAAATCACCAAAATAACTCGGTTCCGGCGACTTTGCCGACGGCGGTTTGGTGGTGATTTTTATGATTTTTCGGGCCATTTTTTGGATTATTTTTGTAAAATTTTTTAAACACAAAATAACAGTAAAACATACCTCAAATTACTATAAAAAACCAAAAATAGCTCGGCCAAACAGTGCATTAAAAAAGAAAAAAATAGCAGCAATTTTTTCTGGCGACGACGGCGCTATAACAGTAGCTTCTAGGCAGTTTTCCAATAGTTTTCTGAGCTGTTTTCGAGCATCTTTTTGGTTAGAAAAATTTTACTTTTCAAGAGTTTTTCAATGATATAAAATACGTCGAAAATGGAGTTCGGATGAGGCCGGAACGACCTCGGGAAGTTGGCGGTTAAAGGAGGCTGCGCTGGGTGCGGCGACAGCAGCTTTGGGCAGTGTTTTTGATAATTTTCTGGGTTGTTTTTTAGCAGAGTTTTTTCTCTAAAAATAGTACTTTTTGAGAGATTTCTTTTGATATAAAGTACGTCGAAAACCGAGTTCGAGAAGAGGTCAAAAAAATCCCGAAACGTTGGCTGCGTAGTGATGCTGCGGACAGCAATGTTTTTTGAGGTTCGGACAGTTTTTCTGGCCATTTTTTGGGCAAGTTTTCAGCATATTTTTTGACAGAAAAATTTCATATTTCAAGGGCTTTCCAATGATATAAAGCTCGTAAAAAATGGAGCCCGAATGAGGTGGCAGGAGCCGCATGAAGGCGGCGGCAAGGCGGTGGCTAGTGGTGGTCCGGTGGTTTCTCTCTCCTGGGGTTGCTTTGTGTTGATTTTCTGATTTATATGAGACTGATATGATATATTAGTATATATCAGATAGTATCAAGGAAGCCTGATACAATCAGAACATTGAATCAAAGGCAAATAGGGATTGAAACAGTAGATTCTCTTAGGGAGACCAAAACACCTCAGTGTTTCACTTCGATCATAAAATCGGGATATATGCATATCATGTTTATATATATATGAACTGCGTAGATAATTGCATATCTGTTTTATTTATCCTGTTAATTTTATTAATTTAAAAATTCGATTTTAATTAAAATATTTTGTAATAAAAAATTAAATTAATTTTTTTAATTAATTAACTTTAATTAAATAAAAAAACTTTAAATATTTTATTTTTTACAAAATATCACATTTAAAATAATTTTTTTAATCGAATATCTTGAAAAAACGTGAGAATTAATTCTGAATTTTGAATTAATTAAATGAAAAAAATGTTTCATCAAAATAAATTATTATTTTTCAAAAAATGTGGAATGAAAAATAAAATAAATAAATTCTTTTAATCACTACCTTAGCTAAAAAGCTAGAGAAAAAACTGTGTATTTATTAAATTTTATTTATTATGCATTTAAACACTAAAAGATGGTTTAATAAACTAGAATCTTTGGAATCGTGTACACGAAAAAATATTTGATTCTTTCAGATCGTGTGACTTTCGAAATTAATAAATTAATTTTAATTAAACGGATTTTTTTAACCCTAAAAAATATTTTAAAAATCTAAGTGGGAGTGAAAATTAATTCACAAATAATTCTTGCGGTCTCCATCACCAGTTTGTAGGCGATGCAATTAAACCCTGTGTGTTGGCAGTAAGGCCTTTCTCCCCAACGGACAGATTAATTTCGATATCGCCAGTACAAACCTCCTTTAGGAATAATTCTGAATAATTGTTAGTGTGAATCACTTCTTCATCTGAAAGGTTCATTGCGAAACGATTAATTTGGGATTAGCTGATGGTTAACACTTAGCTGTATATAATAGTATCATCTTCATCTGAGTCACTGCTATTATATGCTGGATCGAAACTATGTTAACTATTTAATTTTTCTTGGTATGGTATGCTGCCTAAATAGTAAAATTAAAAGGAATTGGCATGTCTGGTCTTATGAAGGAGAGTAGACATCCTCACATCAAGGCATGCTATTCTCAGGTTGCCAGGCTGCTGGCGAATTAATTTCAAAATGGTAGAGGGAACCAAATTAAAATAAATTCAAACTTTTGCTCATCATAATTAACGATTTTTTTTAATTATCTGATATTTAAGATTAAAATAACTTTCAACCCACTCGCTTTAGTACTCAAAAAAAATAAACTAATAGGACTGAATTTTGTTGACTGAAAATGTAACTTGGATATAGTTTTAACTATAAATGGTATTCCTTCAATACTAGGAAATGCGTTTATTTTTGAAAAACGTTCTTCTCTAAGTTGAAAGGCATGAAGAAGAAAAAGTTTCAAAAACAGGGAGACACGATTTTCAGGATAGTTAGTGGGCCACGAACTGGCGTGAAAAAACCAAAAGGCAGATGTTTTCACTACAACCAGACCTGGCATTGGAAAAAACTATGTCCTGTATTTCTCAAAAGGCAAAACAAACAGAGTAATTTCTATTCACTGGTTGTGGAAACATGTTTAGTAGTGTTATCTACCAGTACGTAGTGTGAAGATACGGGAGCCACTAATCATGTCTGCAACTCATTGCAGGGGTTCTAGGAAACTCGACAACTTAGTGATGGGGAGATTTACCTGCATATGGACAATAATACAATGATAACAGTAGTTGTAGTAGGAGATGTTACTCTTAGTTTTGGTAGAGATTGGGTTTTAATATTGGGAGATTGTCTTTATGTACTTGCCATTAGAAGGAACTTAATTTTTATTTCTAGATTGGCTAAAGATGGATATTTGGTATATTTTAATAACTCTGTGGTTATTAAGGATAATAAACAGGTTATCAGTTCTAGTACATTAGTAGATGATCTTTATATTATTACTCCAATCTCTCATACACTACAACTGACTAAAATGAATAACACATCTAATTTACCATATAAGAGAAAGTTTTCTTCTTTAATGAACCAAATATTTCTTTGGTACTTATACTTGGGTCATGTTAATCTAAAAAGGATAAATAAACTGGTAGCAGATGGACTTTTGAGTTTATTAGAAGTTGAGGTACTTTCAGTCTGTGAATCTTGCTTTAGAAGGTAAAATGATCAAGAGGCCCTTTTGACCAAAGGCTATAGAGCTAAAGAACCATTGGAGCTAGGTCATTCTGATGTGTGTAGTCCTATGACAATCCGGGCTAGAAGTGGCTTTGAGTACTTCATCAGTTTTATTGATGACTACTCAAGGTATGGACACATTTACCTGATGCACCGTAAGGCTGAATACTTTGAGAAATTCAAAGAATTCAAGGCAGAGGCGAAGAAGTGTTTGGGTAAAAGTATCAAATCACTACGATCCGACCGTGATGGGAAATACCTCTTTGGAGAGTTTAAGGACTACTTGTCATCAGAGGGGATTACATCCCAGTTGACTACACCTAGCATTCCGCAGCAAAATGGTGTAGCAGAAAAAAGGAATAGGAGTCTTATGGAAATGGTAAGGTCCCTGATGAGTTATTCAGGTTTACCCGATTCATTTTGGGGACTCACTTTAGAGACAACAGCTTACATTCTGAACTTGGTAGTTTCTAAGTCAGTACCTTCTAGTTCCACAAAATTGTGGACCGAGTGTAAGCCTAGTCTGAAACACATTCGGATTTGGAGATGTCCAGCACATGTGTGGAAAGGGAACGCAAGTAAGTTGGAACTGATGATAGAAGTCTATTTCTTTGTAGGGTATCCCAAGGGAATGAAGGGTGGTCTATTTTATAATTCTAAGGATCAAAAGGTTATTGTTAGTACCAATGCCTGATTCTTAGATAAGGATTATATTATAGTTCAAAGGCCGAAAAGCAATATTATTCTAGAATAACTGAGAGAAAATACTAGTAGAACGGAAGAACAAGTCACTGATATCCCATTACCTCATCGTAGTGGAAGGATTATCGGGACAGGTGCAAATCAAGAATAGGGTGCTGATGCACAGAGTTCTGATTCTGCACAGCGTGTTACTGCTTGTACACAGATACATGCAGTGTCTCGTCGTAGTGGGAGGATTATTCCTCAACCTGACCGGTATATATTATTGGGAGAGTCTTTTGATAGGATCCCGACATAACTAGATACCCAGCCCTATAACTACAATGAAGCACTTCAAGACAAAGATGTAGATCTTTAGCAAAGGGCTATGAATTCAGAAATAGAATCTATATATTCCAACCAGGTTTGGGAACTTGTAGAACCACCCGAAGGGATAAAATCCATAGGATGTAAGTGGATTTACAAGAGAAAAAGAGGAGCAGACAGGAAGGTTCAAATCTTCAAAGCTAGGCTTGTTGCTAAAAGGGTCACTCAGAAAGAAGGGATCGATTATGAGGAAACCTTTTCACCGGTAGCCATGCTTAAGTCTATCTAGATTCTCTTATCCATTGCTGCTCATTTCGATTACGAAATTTGGCAAATGGACGTCAAGATAGCTTTTCTTAACGGAAGTCTTGACGAGTGTATCTATATGATACAACCAGACAGATTCATTGCAAAGGGCCAAGAACACATGTTGTGTAAGCGTAAGAGATCCATTTATGAACTTAAGTAGGAATCGAGGTCTTGGAACACTAGGTTTGATCAAGCCATTAAGTCTTATGATTTTGATCAAAGTCCAGATGAGTCCTGTGTGTACAAGAAGCATGACGGAAGTGTGGTGGTCTTCCTAGTACATTATGTAGACGGTATCTTGCTCATCGAAAATGATGTGGGGGCATTATCTATGGTTAAAGTATGATTATTTGGGCAGTTCGATATGAAGGACTTGGGAGAAGCCAGTCACATCCTTGAGATCAAGCTTGTGTGAGATCGAAAACAAAGGATGATGGGCTTATCACAAGAAAAATATATCGATGATATCCTTGCTCATTTTAGCATGGAGGATTCCAAAAAGGGTTTCTCCCTTTCAGGCATGAAATCACTCTATCCAAGGATCAGTGTCCTAAGATACTTGATGAGATAGAGAAGATGAAGGCAATTTCTTATGTTTCAGCAGTAGGAAGTCTCATGTATACTATGCTTTGCACTAGACCCGACATCTGCTTTGCCGTTAGCATGGATAGAAGATATCAGTCTAATTTAGAGCAGGAGCATTGGATTGTAATAAAGAATATGATCAAGTACTTAAAAAAAGACTAAGGATTATATGATGATTTACCAGGCAGATAGTCTTGTATCTTTGAGGAACACAGACTCAGATTTTCAGTCAGACATAGAGCTTACATCAGGAGACAACCTTGTAGATCATTTACAAAGAGTTTACCGGCTAAGACTTTTGATAGTCATGTAGAGGGAATGAGAGTAAGAAGTATGAAAACATAGTTTTGAGAATAAGTAGAAGATTGTTAGGGTTGGTATACTAAAAACCATATTTTTAGTATTTAATTTTACTTTAATAAAATTAATTTTCTATTTTATGAGCATCTTTATGAGCAATGTATGAAAGAATTCACGTCTCGAAATATCAGAATTGACGATACCCCCTTATGGAAGCTTATAAGTTTTGACCGAACCAAACCCTGCAAGTGGATTTAATTATTTGGCGGTCAAATAAGTTAAGCAGAAGGGCTTAAGGAATATTAAGATGTCGATTAAATTAAATTGTCAGTAATTAAATTTAATTGGCGGGTATCAAAAATCTTAACATAGGGAGAAATGGTAAGCATTTAATAACAAGACCTCAATGCTATATGGTCTTGAGTTTATGGGTCAGAGTGAAATTATAATTATTTAGTGGTGTGAACTGTAATTCAGTGTTTTATGAAAATTACAGAAACTGCTGCTGGTTTTCCATAATTGCAGATACCGCTATGAGATTTGCTTAATTATAGAAACCGCTGATACCTGTATGTGTTCCATTGGAAGTCTTACTCATAATTACTCCCTAGGCCCCTACTGTAGTCCTATAAATATGCGGGTAGGTAGAACCTGATTCATAACTTGTCTTCTAAGACTAAAGTTGTCCTGGTTCTGCCGGTACGAGTTCTTGGAGGATTATAGCCCACACTATATCAGGGAATTATATAAGGGAATACAGTAGAAGATCTGATAAGAGATTCAACTCGGATTCAAATCGTAGTTGAAGATTCGACCGGTAAAAATGTATTTTTCTAAATTAACTTCGGATGCATGGATTTTATTTTGATTGTTCGTCATCAAAAATTTTATCTGGAGCCCGTTTTGGCGTTTTCTCGTCCGGTTAAATTTTTTTCGTTAATCATTTGCAAAACTAAAGATCTTGACAGTCTTGCCTCTAACACGTCATCCCAAAGATCTAACCCCTATACCCAAGTTTCACATAGCATGCAAATGCCAAGTATATACATGATATTTCATGCTAACACACGAATACATGAATGTCACACATCAATGAAAGCTCTCACGTAATGGATTAACCATTCCCACGGTTTCTAGGTATTCAAGCGTATAGCATTGATACCAATTTGTCACACCCCGCCTTCCGAACAATAAAAAACCCAAACGGCTTGCAAGGGAAAGCTCGAAAAGAAGAATATTTTGCCCATAAAGCCATGATTTGAAGTAAAAAGGTACTCAAAAGATGTTTGAAAACCTTAGGAAAATACCTCTTTTTGAAAATAAGTTTTTAAACAAAGGGCACAAGATTTCCACAACAAACTTTAAAAAAAATTATAATCTTTCATGCTATAAACACAAACGAGGTTTTGACATGAAAGATAAGAAAAACCTTTTTAAAACTTCATCGGGAATAGTAAACTAACAAGTTTTATTGAAAGCATGTAACAACCCTAACGTCCTCTCATGCATACAATAAATGTACTCTTGGCCTTAAGGCCTTACAAATAAACTACTATTAAACTATAATATAACAAACAAAACTCTCTATCGTCACCACCTAAGACAAGCTCCAAGAGTCTTCAAAGATGACGACCTAACGAGGTCTCAATGCATACTCCTCCAAAAGATAACTCGATCCTCAGGATCATCTGAAATGTTGTTAAATAACATCATAAGCCGAGACTCGTAGAAAAAATGACTAACGATGAATATATATGCATGACATGCAATGGTGATTATGCAACGTGCAGTATATAGAGTTATCAGGTGTCACTTTCATTTTCTTACAAAACCCGTCACATAACCGATTTACTCACAAAATTCATCCTTTAGCTTTCTCTCATTTCAACTTCAATACATCCATTTCAAGTTCTTAATAATCCACACACACACACACACACACATTGAGTTTTTCAATTGTTTCCATATCCTAACCGAGTTTACTTTTCTAGCAAATCTTTATTTCCACTACCATTATCAGGGTTTCTCAATTCTACAACTCACTCACACACACACACATTATCAATACCTTCCCATGATCACAAGTTTTCTATTCGTCTCTCAACATTCAACAATATAGTAAACACACACAACAATGTTCATATGCATGTCGTACTCTTTCACTGGGTATAATACAAACCTAATCATCAAATTCTTTGTGGTCTTTCACCGTCAGACAATCACTTGCCCTAATATGCAATTTTTTGCGGTCTTTTAACTCCGGACAATCACTTG
The DNA here is from genome assembly GCA_032360265.1 of Heliamphora ciliata. NCBI lineage: Eukaryota > Viridiplantae > Streptophyta > Magnoliopsida > Ericales > Sarraceniaceae > Heliamphora > Heliamphora ciliata. Next base: position 21,126 of record JAUMHN010151947.1, read on the forward strand.
GACTTGCCTTAAATTCTTCGGTCTTTCACTGCCGGAAAATCACTTGGACTTGCCCTAATATGCAATCCTGCACCGTGTGATCCAACAGATATAAGTACGCACATAACCACGTATTGACCATCCACACACACACACACACACACACACATATATATGTCATCGAGATAAACCCACATCTCAACCAAACATTTAAATTTCGGCTCAAACCAAACCCCAGTTTCCCCCTTTTTAAATCAAATCATCCACATCACGACCCGAGTCCAATCGTTAAACCCGGTTCCTCTCACCAACACCTAACTCACACAAGGAGTGAAATGCTTTAATGAATACCCAAGACGAACATGATTAATAACAATTAATCACATTCTTAAATACGAGTCCAACCCAATATTGGTTCATCTCGCCAACACACAACACATATAGGCGTAGCCAGTCTGCTCAAACGGACAGAAGAGCGTTCGAGCGCCCAAACTCTCAGCCATGAGATGGCTCGAGCAGGCAGGGCTCCGCTCGAGCGCTTTACTACCCGAGAAAACCCCAAAACTTTCCCTGTTTTGAGTTTCAAACCCCCAAATTTCCCATGAGTTAGACAATAACCAAATTTTAACTTTCCTAAGCACAAATTAAAGGTTCTCATAACCCAAGGTTTATCAAATCATTCTTTAATTTTGTTATTTACACCCAACAACCCGAAAAGCCCTAATTTCCCTTATTTCCAACTCGAAGAAACCCTAACTTATCAAATCACCCATTTATCATGCTCCAACGATAATATTAAGGTAGAACCATCTCACATCACTTGAAAACACAAGATTTAACCTACTTGAACACAAAACCCTAACGTAGGGTTTCCAAAACGTATATTTTCATGCTTCTCATGTATATAAACACAAAATTTCAACTCATATCAAACAATACCTTGAGGATAGTCATAGATCCTACCTCTTTAAAGCTCAAGCAACTTAGATCCAACCCGGCTGCGAAAGGGAAGTTTTCAACGTGCGTCTTCACTCTCCAACGGTTCCTTACTTGGGAGAGAGGCAAGAAATCCACCCCAACGGGACAAGGAAAGCTCCATGGATCTTCAAGACCAAATCCTAGGTCACATGTTTTGGTTTTAAAGAGAGAGAGAAGAGGAAAGAATGAGAATGAAATGTTTAAGATGGCAACTTATAAGCTACTTGCCGACAGTTCGCTCGAACGGACCCCTCCCACCACTTGAGTGGTCCCAACATACCCGAACTTGCTGCCACCTGTCCGCTCAAGCAGGCTACCCACCGATCGAGCAGTCATCACTGGGTGAAAACCCAAACAAAAGATGTATGCACAAATCGAATCATAAGCCTGAATACCTCAAGACTCACTCAAATAATTCATAATAAGGGTTCTCAAGCACTACCGGGCATACCATTATCGTGATCAAGTTTTAATTCTTTCGTAAAATTAATCACTCAGCCATTTTTTGTCAAAAATATACATGATTTCATTAATCCTTATAACTAAAAAGGGTCTGGGTCCCTACAACAAGCCCATTCGTAAAATTATTCTAGAAACAATTAGAGAAAATACCAGTAGAACGGAAGAGGAGCTGCAAGTTACTGATATCCCATTACCTCATCGTAGTGGGAGGATTATTAGGACAAGTGCAAATCAAGAACAGGGTGCTGATGTAGAGGGTTCAAATTCTGCACAGAGTGTTATTGCTAATACACAGACACAGGTAGTAGCTCATCGTAGTGAGAGAGTTGTTCATCAACCTGATCGGTATATATTCTTAGGAGAGTCTTTTAACAGGATCCCGACAGAATTGGATACCAAACCCTGTAACTACAATGAAGCACTTCAGGATAAAGATGCAGATCTTTGGCAAAAGGCTATGAATTTAGAGATGGAATCTATGTATTTCAATTAGGTCTGCGAACTTGTAGAACCACCTGAAGAAATAAAATTCATTGGATGCAAGTGGATCTATAAGAGAAAAAGAGAAGGAGACTGGAAGATTGAAACATGCAAAGCTAGGCGTGTTGCAAAAGGGTTCACTTAGAAAGAAGGGATTGATTATGAGAAAATATTTTCGTCTGTAGCCATGCTTAATTCTATCAGGATTCTCTTATCTATTACTGCTCATTTTGATTACGAAAGCTGGAAGATGGATGTCAAGACAGCTTTTCTTAATGAAATTTTTGACGAGTGTATCTATATGATACAACTAGATGGTTTCATAGTAAAGGGTCATGAGCACATGTTGTGCAAGCTTAAGAGATCTATTTATGGACTTAAGCAGGCATCGAGATCTTAGAACACTCGGTTTGATCAAGCCATAAAGTCTTATGATTTTGATCAGAGTCCAGATGAGTCTTGTGTGTACAAGAAGTGTAACACCCCGGTACAGACCCTAGTTGTAGCAACCCGATTTATAATGACCAGTGTAGCGATCCAACCCAAACCCTAGCATTAGTGATGGTTAGTTGACAAGATCTCAGGTCGCTAGAAAGATGGTAACCCTAACTCGGCATGAAAATCCTAATTCGATTTGAAAATCCTAAAGAGATCAAATGCTCATAGGAAAAACCCTAATACTTAGAGAAGACTCCTAACATACTAAATTAAGTAAATAACTTAAAATATTAGATTAAAAATAAAAAAATTTTATAATTAAGGTAAAATGACCATTTTGCCCGTAGTACAGCAAAAAAGTCTTAAAAATCCAAAATTTGACCCATGAACACCCTAAATCGGATATTTAAATACAATTAAGTAATAAAAGACAAAATAACATAAAAAAAAAAACAAAAAGACCCTTAGTGGCTGGCCACATTGGAGTTTGTGCCCAAAAGTGATTTTTTTGCCTTTTTAAGGTTAAAAATGAGAAAAAATTGTATAAATTAAGCATTATTATGGCCCAAGACTTTTTATACAAGTAATATACATACTAATATAATATTATAGGTCAAGAAAAGTAAATAAATTATTATTTAAAGTCTCTACATAATAAATAAATTAAAAAGTCAAATCTAGTCAAACTAACTTAATTTAACTTAAAAGTCTACATCTATTTAATTAATTACTATAAAAATTATGATAAATCATAGAAAGATAAAATTAATTAATGTAATAGGTTTTAGTAGGTTAAGATACTAAAAAGATACACAAAATTAATATTTTATGCATTTTTTTGCACAAAATAGTACCCAAACCAAATTTTATCATTATAATAATGCAAAATTGACTTTTAAGCTTCCCCAAACAGCCCTAGAAGACTTTCCCTTTGCAAAAATCAGAAAATATCTCTTACACAATTTCTTAATAAGAGTTAGCCTCCCATGTAACCAATCATAATTAAGAAAAATTCAAATTTAGCTCCAAAAGTTCTCTAAGTGTGGGAAGAAGAAAGATGAAGAAGAAGGAAGAAGTAGCAAGGAGAATCAAGGGAGTCTTGAAAGCCAAGTCCATCCAACCTTCAACTCAAACCTAATCTCTACAAGTAAGTAAACTCTCTAAAACTCTCTGATATTCTCCTATAATATAACCTTCAATCAATCTCTATAATCAACCCTAAGAAAATAAAACAAAGAATAACTCAAAAAGGCGTCGTAGGAGTAGTTTATGGGCTGTTTATGTATGAACATGTTTTGCATGTGTTTTCATGTGTTTATTTTTGAGTTTTATGGCCTAAACATATTTTGGAGTTTTGGGTTATGTGGGTTTGTAACATGCATGCAAAGAAACCACAACAATAATGGACACCACATGAGCTAAACAACTAAAATCCTAGGTAACCTAATTTTCTGGGCTTACCTACTTTTTGCCACTAAATTTCAAACATCATAACTAATTGTAGAAAAATGATCTTAAAGTGATTTTTGAGTCCAGACCTATATTTTTGAGTTATCTTTTATAAAAAATTGGTTTTAAGTGATTGCGTTCCGTAGAACTCATGATATGTCATTTTTGCTAATGAGTGTCAGATCTTGACCACTCTGAGTTGCAGATCGAAACACCCTAAGTTACAGTGAGAACCGAGCTTAGGTCAAAACATAAAACTTGTAGAGGAAATATTCATCTTTCGGTCCACCAAATATGAGCCACAAATATGAAGTATTGATGGGTCACAACACCTTCCAAAGTCACTGTTGAGGTTTAGTGATTGACAAACCTCTCTGTCACACATTTTTGTGAGACTCGAAACCTAACTTTTTAGAAGCCAAATCCAAAGGTGGTAAACATAAAAAATGTATCTAAAAAATTATACTAACTACTGAGCAAATATCAGGCCAACAAACCCTCCTATGATACCCCAAAGGTTTTGAGCACTCTGTGTTAAAAACACATTCTGCAGACCCTTTTTAGGCTGACTGAACCCTTTATATAAATTGGCCAAAATCTAAAACTTTTTTCAAATAACTTGTCCTAGCACAAAACATGAAACTTGTAGGGGACACCTTAAACGAAAACCTCACCCAAAATTAGGCCTATATCCTTTAAATTGATTCCCCAAAACCATGGCCAATAGTGGCCCAATTTCTTTGATTTTTTCTATAAAATGCTGAATGGTTTTTACTAAAATAAAATAAATTACCTTTTTACCTTAGGAACTGACCTTGGTGATAAATATAAAAGATGTTGAAAATATTATTATCTAATCGGTGTTAAGATTTCAAAAATTAAATCTATGTCTAGGTATTTCAAAACGCTGTCGCAACTTTGATACTAGCAATTAAATAATTACCTAAAATTAGTTAAGTGTACAAATTGTGTGTTACTTATGAGACTTGTGTATGTGAACCTCATATGAACTTGTGAGTAATTAGTATATGAAAATGATACTTTTGATGAAATGAACTCATGCCAATGGTTCGATTCTATGTCACATAAATTATGGTTATGCTTCGCATGCTTATAATTGATACTTTAGCAAGTTGTACCATATTCCATATCATATATATGCCATGCTATGATTAATTGCACACGAGAAACATATTGTACATCATGAGCATTCATACATTTCATCTTGGGTTATCGAAGTCCTTTCGTATCTTTCAAATTGGGCAGGGTTATATTGAAATTATTCTTTTCTCAGCTCCTAGTCTAGGGCATCCCTAGTAGCCATTTTTGTAACTATTTTGGGATATATTCCCTCTGAGCTCCCTGAGTGTGTTCCTAGTGTTTCAAAGAAAGATTTATTATTTTTGAATACTGTTGGGCACCACGAGTTTGTCAATAGCACTCTAGTTTTGGTAATTTAAACCTTGGGTTGATACTAAGTGAGCATCCTAGTTTTTAATTTGGGTAATCCAATAACGGCATTAACAATAAGTCCTCGAGGCGGCAATAATATAATGTCTCATCATGGCATTGACAATAAGTCCCTGATGCAGCAGTGACAACAAGTCCCACCACGGCATTTAACAATAAGTTCCTGAGGCGGCAATGACAACAAGTCCCATCACGGCAATGGCAATAAGTCCTTGAGGTGGCAAAAACATAAAGTCCCATCATGGCAATGGCGATAAGTCTCTAAGGTGGCAATAACATAAAGTCCCATCACTGCAATGGCAATAAGTCCTTGAGGTGACAATAACATAAAGTCCCATCACAGCAATGGCAATAAGTCCCTGAGGCGGCAGTAATAAATCTATACAACTAATCGAAATAAGTCCTAAAGTGGAACTCCTATTTTTATTTCTAGATACAAGTCGGGTTGGGCATCTGCATTGCATTCTTCTGCATCACGCACTTCCACAATTGTTCTTATATATGCTTACCTAATTGAAAATGTTAAATTGTCTGTCTCTTTGGCCTTAAATTGTATTGGGTATTATACAACATGTATTATAAGATATTTTGTTGTGAGTTTGTTAGACGGTATAGAGAATTTGCTTCTGGGCTTTAACTCATGGCATTCGTGCGACAGGTGAGTATATGAGTTCTTTGAGAAAGTGGCCCCCGAAGAAGAAGACGGAATTGAAGAACAGGGTAAGTGGCTCCTGCCAGCGGATCCCGACAATGCTAGCTGAAGAATTGAGTTTTTATCTTTTGTTCTTTTTGTCTAGTTTCCACGAGTGTACTGTAATTTTTGTTAAATTTTCTAGGGAAACTATCATCGTTATGTAGTTATGAACAATTCAGAACTCTTAATAATGTAATATTTATGATATCTAAATACGAATGAATTATTAGAATATTTCCCTTATTTATACTTATATATGTCCCGACGTGTCCGGAGTACAGGGCGTCACAAGAAGCGTGACGGAAGCATGGTGGTTTTTCTAGTTGTTTATGTAGATGATATTTTGCTTATAAGAAACGATGTGGAGGCATTATCTACGGTAAAAGTATGGTTATCTGGACAGTTCAATATGAAGGACTTAGGAGAAGCTAGTCACATCCTAGGGATCAAGCTTATGTGAGATCCAAAATGAAGGATGTTGGGCTTATCACAAGTAAAGTATATCGATGATATCCTTACTCGTTTTAGCATACAGGATTTCAAGAAAGGAATTTTTCCTTTTAGGCATAGAATCACTCTATCTAAGAATCAGTGTCCTAGGACACCTAATGAGATAGAGAAGATAAAGGCGATTTCTTATGCTTCGGCAGTAGAAAGACTAATGTATGCTATGCTTTGTACTAGACTCGACATCTGCTTTATCGTTGGCATAGTTAGCAGATATCAGTCTAACTCAGAGTAGGAGCATTGGACTGCGGTAAAGAATATAATCAAGTACCTAAAAAGGACTAAGGATTATATGTTGATTTTTCAGGTAGACAGTTTAGTATCTTTAGGGTAAACAGACTCAGATTTCTAGTCAGACAAAGATTCCTATAAGTCTACCTCAGGATATGTATTTACCTTAGGAGGTAGAGCTTTTAGTTGGAGGAGTATCAAGCAGTCCTACATTACTGATTTCACCATGGAGGCCGAGTACATGGTAGCATCTGAAGCAGCCAAGGAGGTCGTTTAGCTCAACAACTTCCTGTTTCATCTAGATGTGGTCGCTTCAGTTCAGTCAGCTATTACACTTTATTGTGATAATAGCGGAGCGATTGAAAACTCGAAGGAACCTAGAGTCCACGAGAAAGAAAAGCACATTGAGCGTAAGTATCACCTGATACGAGAAATTATACAAAGAAGTGATGTTGCTGTGACCAAGATTGCATCAGGAGACAACTTTGCAGATCCTTTTACAAAGAGCTTACCGGCTAAGACTTTTGATAGTCATGTAGAGAGCATATGAGTCAGATGTATGGCAGCATGATTTTGAATATAAGTAGGAGATTGTTAGGAATATATACAGAAAATCATGGTTTTATTTTGGTTTTAATATTTAATTTTATTTTTTAATAAAATTAATTTTTTATTTTATGAGAACTTTAATGAGCAATGCATGCAATATCATTTTCTTTAATGTTATGCATGAATGTCCTTTATTGTGTATAGTATTTAATCTAGTGTGTAGAGTACTGCTTGCACACAGAAAACCAGATTGTAGGTTCTTACAGAATATAAGTATTTATTCACAGTTTTGATGGAAATAGACATACTATCGGTACAACTATAGCACAGAGTTTTAGTAGGCCTATCTTGATTACGGGGAACGGATAATAGCATCGTCTATTATTCTAACTCTCCGTGCTAGTACACTTTGTATGTATTGAACAGGTTACATTGAGGTAATTAATTTTATACTGACTATATAAATTAATTCACACTCTAAGGTTATTATGAGAGTGCTTATACTCTTAATCCTAAAATAATTATTATTTGCGTATATTTAATATTGGTTGTTTTCATTCATTTGAAGGTGCGATCTTATATTGGTCCATATTCCCGGTGAGTTAGAAAGCGGTATTAATTATATGGTGAATATTAATTATTGACGGAATACACGTCTCGATTGTTTGGGATTGATGATACCTCCTTAAGAAAGGTTATAAGTTTTGACCAGGCCAAATCTTGTAGGTGGATTTGATTATCCGGTGGTCATATAAGTTGAGCGGAAGGGCTTAAGAAATTTTGAAGATGCTGATTAAATTAAATTGTCAGTAATTAAATTTATTTGGTGGGTATTGGGAATCTTAACGTGAGGAGATGAGTTAAGCATTTAATAATAAAAGCTCAATGCAAGTTGGTCTTGAGATTATGGCTTATAGTGCAGTTACAGTTCTTTAGTGGTGTGAACTGTAATTTAGTGTTTTATGAAAATTACAGAAATCACTGCAAGGTATTTATAATTACAGATACTGCTAAGAGATTTGCATAATTGCGAAAACTGCTATATGGGTATCTGGATTACACTAGAAGTCTTTGTTATAATTACTTCACAGGTCCCTGCTGTAGCCCTATAAATATGCGAGTAGGCTGAACCAAATTCATAAGTTGTCTATTAAGACTAAGGTTGTCCAGGTTCTGCTTGTACGAGTTCTCAAAGGATCATAGCCCACACTACGTTCGTGAATCGCATTAGAGAATACAGTAGAAGGTCTGACCGGAGCTTCCACTCGGGAATCAAAAATCATAGTTAGAGAATCAACCAAAAATGTATTCATCTGAATTAACTTTGGTGGCACGGATTTTATTTTTGATCGTTTGACATCAAATTTTTTATTTGAAGCCTGTTTCGACAATTGCCTGTCCAGTTTTATTTTTCAAAAAATTATTTTACAAAATCAATGATTTTGGCAGTTTGCCTCCAATATTAAAGAATTGTACTTTATGCTATATTAGTTTGTACGTCTTGCCATGTTTAGTTTCATACCATGCTATTGTTAAGTTGTACTTCAAGATACGAGCGGTTGTATCATAAGCATTATTACGTTGCACTTGGGGCATCTTGTAGGTTACATCATGTACCTTGGGTCTGGTTATTTTGTACCTCAGTTATATTTGTTGGGTCTATGCCCCTTTCATTCCGTCGCTCCTTGAGTTATGGTTATATTATGGAAGTGGTGTTAACACAGGTAAATTGGGTAATTTCGGAGAGAGACTAATTCGGTGGATCTAATTCCACTGAGATGCTAATTTCAGAGAGGGCCTAATTATGGTGGACCTAAACCCTATTCCCATGCTGTTTGAAAGGGTAATTCGGAGAGAACCTGATAGTGGTGGTCCAAAACCCCTCATCTTGGTACTTTGAATAATGTGAAGTGTATCTTGAAATTCCTGATTGTTACTTAAACTTTGGGTTGACACCGGCAAAGGCATCATGAGTCTTAAGGTGGGATAAACCGGTTTATTTTATATTAATTGATCTTTCAGTGTTGGATTTTGGTGTCCCGGAGGGTGACTCGGACCCTAGGCAAGCATTTACTATTCGCAATGAGACGCGATGATGGCTTTTGTGATCAACTCCCATAAAGTCTACTCTGAAATTCTCAGCGTGGAATTTGTGTTATGATTCTGGGTATACGTCATGTTGGGCATTTGCATCGCATCCATGGTGTCACATACTTATACACTGGTTCTTATATCTGTTTTCCTTGCTATAATTGTCAACTTTGTCTGTCTCTTTGACTTTGGACTGTACTGGATGTTATATGGTATGCGCTGTGGAATATTTTGCGGTCAGATTGGTTAAAAGATTTAGAGTGTTTTCTATTGGGTTTTGGCTCATGGTATTCGTTACAGAGGTGAGGAGGAGGAATCTTTGAGAAAGTTTTCCCCGAAGAAGAAGAATTTTTTTAGGTAATTAATTTGTATAAAAGAAAAGACAAAACATGCTTACACGAATACAAGGGGCATACCCCAGGCCTTACAACCCAACGAACCCATTACAAGAAAAGGCACTACAAAACAACACACAAAGCTTACAGAAGACTGGACACATGCTAAGCCCAAAACTTGCCAAACTCGCAGGAAGAAACTACAACCTACGGGATCGAAAAACCATTTCTTCTTCTTCTTTCCACTAGAATTACTTTCTGCCTTTTGTTTAAAGGTTGAGAAAGGAGTTTCGTGTTCACCATCAACTGAGGTCCACAGGTCATTTGCCTCACTAGCACCCCCATCCACATGGGAGGGAAGAGCATTATGCTCTACCAGAGAACCACCCGCCCCTTCCTCCTTATTGCCCGCATCTGCTAGCGTTGTTACCTCCACTAAAATTGCATCAACTTTAGGCACCTCAGCCACCTCTACAGAAACCCCCTTCAACGAATCCTCACCCATAACTTCCTGCCCGCCCTTGTTCTTGCTAGGAGGAGACTCACAACTCTTTCCCTTTCTCAACACAGCTACCCAAGAGGAGGGAAAAGATGGGCTACTAGACTTACCACCAACTCTGACGACCTCCTTACGTCGATCGACTATAGTCCATTCATTTTGACGCTCCACAGGCTTGTTCGGGCATTGACTAAAATCATGACCAAATGATTTACAATGAGAGCAAACCGAGGGAAGACCTTGATACTTAACACTAATTTCCACCATATCCCCTTCACTTTGAACCAAAATTGAATGCGGTAGAGACTTAGTCGCGACGACTTCAACACAAACCTGCGCATATGAGATACGCTGGTTCGTATCCATGGCCTTATCCAGATAGAAAGGAACACCAACAACACTAGCTATTCTACTCAAACAGGCAGAATTCAAGAATTCTAGGGGCAACTCATGAAATTTTACCCAAATAGAAATTTTAGAGAGAGCCTCTTTAGCAAGCTTGAGCCTCTTATTCCAGCAACGCAAAATCAATAGCCTACCTGAGAAATGCCAAGGCCCCTTATCTAAGATCTTCTCCATAGCTTCTATATTACAAAATTTAAAAATGTAGAAACCTTTGTCAGTACCATATACATCAACCAATCCTTCTTGACCCCATAAAACCCTAGTCGTGGCTCTAACTAAACTAAAAGCCAAGTTTATATCCAAGAAATATCCCACAAGGCAGGATTCCCAAGACTTGTCATCCACCAAATCACTGGCAATCTCAATAACCTCGGGGTGGTTTGGGTCCTTTGATTCCACAAATTCAAGTTTAGAGCTGAAAAAACTTCAGTTCATAAGCAAAGAGGCCCAAGATTTCGATTGAGGTAAATTGTCGAACACCTTACCTACGGTCGTAGAATTCTCAAGACCCCACTTTCCCCTCTTTTGAGCTAGACTGAGCATCCATCGGGGCCCAAGGCCTTGCATCCCCAACAAAATTCTCAACCCTCTGATGGGCTACTATCAAATGTTTGCACCGACCAAAGTGAGCGCCTCCCCTAAATGGGAAACGCCCGCCTCCCCTGCCTCTGGACAGAGAAGATTTGAGGTGGGGATCTCTAGTGGTTACGTCCTCAATAAAACCCTCACTTGCATACCCCTCAGCTCCCCCGGTGGTAGGAAGGGATTGACTCACCTATTTCAAGGTTAGATACGGTTGAGGAATTACCTTCACTGAGTGTTCTTTAGAGAAACTTCCTAGGTTGCCCAAATTATCTTCGATGTCAGCGAAATGCCCAGAACTGAGAGGGCTAACACCACTTCTTGCGCGATTCAACGATTCCACCACAACCTTCACAAAATAGCCACTACGCTCGACCTGAACAGGGCTACCATCACCGTCACCAACTAGATCGGGAGACGGCCCGTCTACATCCGTGTTACTTGCCTGAGTGCTATTCCCCGTCGGTGATGAAACCCTAACTAAATCGGATTGGTATAGCTTGCTATCCATGATAATGGTAGTCATGGATCCCAGAGAGCGCGAGACGAGGGGAGCTTCTAGCGTAAAAAATGTAGCTCTAGAAATCGCACCTTAGTCGTACCTTTAAACACACACATTGCGCTGAGGGGGTTTTACACTTTCTCATTCATAAGAAGAAGGATTTGAAGAACAAGGTGAGTGGTAGGACCCAGTAGGCCCCGACAATGCTAGTTAATGTTAGGGTTGGTATACTGAAAATCATGTTTTTAGTATTTAATTTTATTTTAATAAAATTAGTTTTCCATTTTATAAGAATCTTTATGAGCAATGTATGTATATCATTTCTTTGTTATGCATGGATGCCCAATATTCTATATAGTATTTAATCTGGTGTGTAGAGTACAGCTTACACACAAAAGATCAGATTTTAGGTTATTGCAGAATATAAGTTTTATGTTCACAGTTTAGATAGAAATGGACATACCATCGGTAAAACTATGGCACAGAGTTTTAGTAGGCCTGTCTTGGTTACGGGGAACAGATAATAGCGTCATTTATTGTTCCGATTCTCTGTGCCAGTACACTTTGTGTGTATTGAACGGGGCATTTGGGGTAATTAATTTAGTACTGACAACTGACTATATAAATTAATTCACACCCCAAGATTATTATCAATAGTGCTTATCCTCTTAATCTTGAAATAATTATTTATTTGCATATATTTAATATTTATTATTTTGATTCATCAGAGGGTGCGATCTTATATGGGTCTATATTCCCGGTGAATTGGATAACGGTATTATTTATATGACAAATATTAATTATTGATGGAATTCACATCCCGATGATCGGGATTGATGATACCTCCTTAAGGATGCTTATAAGTTTTGACCGGGCTAAACCCTGTAGGTGGATTTAATTATCTGGCGGTCAAATAAGTTTAGCGGAAGGGCTTAAATATTATCAAGATGCCGATTAAATTAAATTGTCAGTAATTAAATTTAATTGGTGGGTATCGGGAATCTTAACGTGGAAAGAAATAGTAAGCATTTAATAACAGGAGCTCAATGCAAGAAGGTCTTGAGATTATAGGTCAGAGTGCAATTATAGTTCTTTAGTGGTGTGAATTGTAATTCAGTGTTTTATGAAAATTGTAGAAACCGTTGCGACTTTCCATAACTGTAAAAACTGCCCCAAGGTATCTGTGTTCCACTAGAAGTCTTACTCATAATTACTCCCCAGGTCCCTGCTGTAGCCCTATATATATGTGGTAGGCTGAACCAGTTTAGATTGATTTTAATATCATTCTTGATATATTATTTTTATCTTTCAAGACTTAAAAAAATATATCAGGGTTCTGCCGGTACGAGTTCTCGGAGAATCGTAGCCCACACTACGTTCGAGGATCGCATAAGGGAATACGGTAGAAGATCTGACAGGAGTTTCAACTCGTAATCAAGTTGTAGTTGAAGATTAGATCTACAAGAGGTATTCTTGTAAATTAACTTTGGTTGCACGGGTTTTATTTTCATCGTTTTTTGTCAAAAGTTTTATCTGGAGCCCGTTTCTGCATTTGCCCGTCCAGTTATTTTTTTATTGAAAATCATTTTACAAAAACAATAATCTTGGTAGTATTGCCTCCAACAGTTAAAAGATTGAATTTTCACCCTTTTGTTCTTTTTGTTTAGTTTCCATGGTCTCATTGTAGTTTCCACGGGGCGTCACAAAAACTGTTCTCTAAATCTCCGTTCTTGCAATATAACTAATCTATTAGAAAAACTTAAAGCAGGCTTTTGCATTTGAACCATGGTTACAAAGGTTTGTTTCTTCAAAAAGGTTCGGACCAAACTTCTAATAGAAGTTGCGTACGTATCCCAAGGAGAATCAGGCCATAACGTAGTTCAAGGCTTGGGTTACACTCGGGTATTGACACTCTCTTTTTCATTGCCCTACCTTTTGCCAAGGTTGCCATTTCAGGATTTTGACCTTACGGGCTGCTTTAACTTTTGCTAGGGCCACCTTTATAATCTTCAACCCAGCGAGCCTTTTTTTCTTACTATTTTTCTCTCAAGGATAAAATCCTTCAAGTTGATCTAAGTTGATTGGTGTAGAAAAGACATTCCCATTCAAATACATAAGGATGACAACTCCTCCCGACATCAAGGTTTTGACAAGATAAGGCCCGGCCTAGTTAGGTTTGAACATTCCTCTTGGGTCAAAAATTGGAGCCCTAATCTCCTCGAGAACCAAGTCACCCTCTTGTAGATTTTGGGACATAACTTTTTTGTTAAATGTCCGAGCTATTCTTCTCTGATACCCTTGGATGTGAAATAGTGCCCTGAGTCTCCTTTCGTCAAACAAAAGCTGCTCTTCGAATATATCCCTCTGCCAATCTGATTCTAAAATTCCACTTTCTGCCACTATCCTTAAAGAGGAATCTCCAACTCTATGGATAAGACTGCTTCCATCCCATAAACCAATGCGTATGGTGTTGCTCCAGTGGAAGTCCTGATCGACGTTCGGTATCCCCAAAGTGCAAATGGCAGCTTCTCCGGCTAACCTCTACTAACCTCTATTATTTTCTACAAAATTCTCTTCACATTCTTGTTGGCAGCTTCCATAGCTCCATTGTTATGCGGTCTATATGGGGAAGACTCGTGAGCGTTTATCTGATACTCTTCCAAAAGGTTTAAAAATTCACCTTGGAAATGAGAACCATTATAAAAAACAATGTCATGTGGAACCTGTATCATCAAATGAGGTTCTCCTTAATGAACTTAGCTACTTGGGAAACTTTCAGAACGGAGTAGGAGGCGGCTTCAACCGACTTTGTGAAGTAGTCAATTGCCACAAGAATAAACTCGTGCCCATTCGATACTTTGGGTGTGATTTTTCCTATCACATCAATTCCCCAAACCAAAAATGGCCATAGTGAGGTCATACTATAAAGTTGAGATGGCGGCACATGCATAAAGTTTGCATGAACTTGGCATTTTTGACAACTTTGAACGAACTTGTAACAATTTGTTTTCATCGTCATCCAAAAGTACCATTGGCGTAAAATCTTCTTTGCTAACATCAACCCATTCATATGGGGCCCACAGACTCCTCTGTTAATCTCCCTCATTAATTCACATCCTTTTTCCGTATTGACACAGAGTTTGTTGACTCCTATATATCCTCTTTTGTATAAATTGCTTCCACAGATTACAAACTACACGGCAAGTCTCCTGATGGCTCTTTGATATTTCTTACTAGCTCAAATGGGATATTCTCCCTTTTCGATAAAATTCCAAATGTCATAATATCATGGGAGTCCATCATTGACCTCTTGGGATATGGCAAAGTTATTGATTGCGGGTTCATCTTGTTGCTGAATCTCCAAATGTCTCATCCTTATTCCTAGTGATATATCCATCATCAATGCCAGGGTAGCTAGGGCGTCAGCAAACTTATTCTATAACCTCGGGACATAGGTGAACATCACGTTCTCAAAATAGGGGAACATTATTTCGAGCTCTCGGTGGTATTAGATTAGCCTTTTCTCTTTGACCTTCCATTCTCCTTTTGTTTGGGATATAACTAGAGTTGAGTCTCCTATAATTTTCAATTTTCTTGCCCCTAGTTCCAATGCTGCTTCCAATCTGGCTAAACAAACTTTGTACTCGGCTTGATTATTTGTAACCTCAAAACTCAAATTATAAGCTAATAGGATATGAGAATCATCGGGGGTGATCAAAAGTATCCCTATTCCATATCTATATTGGTTTGAAGCTCCATCGAAATACAGGGTCCAAAGACCCTTCTCAATTTTTAGAACTTGTTCATCAGGAAACACAAATTTAGGTTCTTCTTTCCCTTCAATGGGATGATCAGCTAAAAAATCTGCAACAGCTCTTTCTTTCACCGATTTTCTTGTGACATACTGTAAATCAAACTCGACCAGTATTAGCAACCATCAGGCCAACTTCCCCGTCAATGCTGGCTTCTCGAAGAGGTATTTGAGCGGGTCCATTTACGAGATCAAAACAACTCGGTATACTAGCATGTAGTGGCGTAACTTCTTGAATGTCGAAATCAGTGCCCAGCAAGTCTTTTCTAAAGGTGTGTACTGACGTTCACACTCTGACATCTTTTTGCTTAAGTAGTAGATGGCTCTTTCTACCTTAGCTTTATCTTCATGTACGAACACGCATCCCATTGCCGAATCAGTTACTGACAAATACAGTATCAAAGAATTTTGGGTTCTGGTGGCGACAAGACTAGAGAGTTTTGCAGGTACCGTCTTACAGCATGGAAAGTGTGATATTCGACAAAAATTTCAAAAAAATGAATAAATAAAATAAAATATTAAAACTATTTTTATTATTTAATTAGAAAGTTAAATAAGAATCCATTACAAAATAAAATGGAGGTTTAATTAGTAGTTTAAATAGAGGTTTAATTAGAGGGTTAAATAAGAATCTGTTACAGAATTAAGCAGGCCGTAGTTAAAGAGCCTTATTCATGCGTTTTCTATTACAAAAATAATTATAAAATTATTAATATATTTAATTATAAAATAAATATTATTTCCATTATAAAAATAATTATACTATTTAATTATAAAATAAATACTAATTCCGTTACAAAAATAACTATACTATTCTTATAGTATTTAATTACATTTTCATTAGAACCATTACAAAAATAAATATACTACTTAATTATGCTATAAATTACTTCTCAAAACTAATATATAAAGAAGAGAAGATGTCTGGGAAGGAAGAAAAACAAACACCACTAGTGGTATATCCCTCTCTCTTTTCCCTCTCTTCCACTTTCTCTCTCTCCCTCCATCCCAACAACAAACACTCTCTCCCTTCAACCCCACAACCACCTGCCAACAACCACTACTAACCACCTTTGTGGTTCTCCCAAAAACCACCACGAACACCCCAAACCTACCCTGCACTGTCGCCAACAGAAGCATCCATTTTGAAAATTCGAAAAAACAATTTCTCTGAACCAACTTCGGCCCCCCACAGCTGCCACCACAGCGCACTGTTTCACTTCTGTCACGACCCATTTTTAAACATAGCGTCCGTGGCCGGCTAGTGAGTCAAAACTCACATGAGGCCTCTTTTTTTATCCCTTTTTTTTTGTTTGTAAATTGACGACATTTTATTAAGGAATTTATTTAAAACTCATTCTAATTTTGATTATATAATTTGTTAGCAAAATGTAGTTTATTTATTGAAAAGAGAATGAATTATTTTCATTAGACATAACCATTCCAAATTCCCAATGATCTTATTTAAAAATCCCCCAGAGCGTACTAATAGTGCGTTCAGACATTCAAACATTATTAGTACACATTGGCACGCACTATTTATAGGAATTGAAAATAAGAGCAAAAATAAAAACATTCTTCTTTGGCTACCATATTCCTTCATCCGGTTAAGTGTCACCTGAATAATATCAACATCAATTAGTAATACTAATGTGAATTCATTGATATATGAATTATTACTAGTTTTACAATTTCAGAATGAAATGGCCGAACAATTTAGCCATCAATTAGTAGGTAGCGACCTTACGATAAGAAACGATATATATGATAATTTCTTTCAGCCACCTGGCCTTGGCTTCACCCTTATTACATAACCTCGCCGATACGCTTATCATCTCCAAGCGACCATGTCACCCTTTAAACGATCATTCTTACTATTCGATTATTCCATTTCATTTTCACTTTCATGATCATTATGATTCATTATCATTTCCATAACATTTATAGCATGCTGTGTGAGACCCAAGTTCGTTTTTTTTTTCGTTATATATATATTTGATGTGTTGGTCATTGCTTTAATCATGGTATAGAATAACATGTTTATATATATGTGTTATGCATGCAGGGGTTTGGTTTTGTTTCCATATTCGGTTTTTAACCCAACGATGACCACTCGTGCGGTGGCCTATCTACTCGAGCAAGCTAGTGGTAGGGAGTTATGTCGGTAGGGAACCACTCGAGCAATGGTTGAGCGCTCGAGTAGTGACAGCCTTGCGCAAAAATTTATAAAGACAGCTCTGTCTTGGTTTTTGAGAACAAGCTTGTTCTACAAGCTTCTTCTATCTCTCTACTCAAAATCTCTACCTTCTCTCTAGCTTTTGGGTAGGCCCGGACTTTGTTTTTGGAAATCAAATAGTAGATCCTTCCTTTTCTCACCAAGGGCTTTGCATCTATCTGGATGGAATATCATTTTGACAAAGTTTGATTTTTGAGGCATCGAATTTTGATTCAATGAGGTAGGACCCTAGACTATGTTGTCTTTAAAGGGTGCTATGTACAGTTATACGCTTTTCTATAACTTAAAAATGCTTTAAATGCTGTTTTTTATGTATAAACCATGTTTGTTCGAATAAAAGCATGTTTTGTGCTTTTTCTTGGTTTATTACATGATACAGATGTATGGATGTCGTGGTTTTTAAAAATGTGATTTTGAAAACGGAGGATTTGTGAAAATAATGAAAACTGTGTTTTGGAGGTTTGGAGCTAACCCTCGGGGTTGAGTATCAGATTTGAAACGTTTTGATAAAAATGGTGGAAACATTTTGAAAATGTTGTTTGATCTCCATGGTTGATGGATGATATGGTGGGTGGCCAGTGGATCTTTTTATACATGTTTAATGTATAATTGTGGAAATATTTTTGTAGTCGAGACACGGGTTGGTTTTATATGATTCCATAGTTGTGCCAGGATAGTAGGAGTATTGGGCTTCTATTGCACCTCGGTGAAAGTCCGAAAACTTGCGCAAGTAGGTACCTTTGTCCTTCAGGTTAATCTCCGTAAAGAAGGGGTGGGTGCTTTGTTTCCCTCGGTTATAGCCCGTAATGCCCTAGACTCGATGGATCCCACTTGATAACTCGATTTTACAGAATAACCGAGGGGTTTCCTTTTTATAAAAAAAACCAAATTTTGTAGTTAGAACTTTCTTTAAAAAAAACACTTGGATTTAATTTGGTTTAAAAGAAATTCCTTTCCAAAACTTCAAAAAAATATTCTAAGTATAATTCCAAAAAAATTTCGGTAGAGTCTCCTCTGTTTTTTGGACTATCCCAAATTTTTCTGTCAAACTCAAATACAATTTATACGCAGGCACTGCCTGGATCTCAATTCTCAAAGGCCGTCACAACTGTTAACTAACCATTCATTCTTAATCTCATAACAGTTATACCAATTCCCAAAAGAAATAAAACCACACAAACTTAAACTATGCATGATTATCATTCAATATACATAATAGTTACATTCATCCGAAACACTTTCATCATGCTCTATATTTCTTTCATACAAGGAGGTTAAGAAAATTTATAATATCAACACAAGTATTTTTGTTTCCTGCTTCCAATCTCATTATATTTCAATGCTTTTCTTGATCATTCAAACTTGAAAAAAAAATGTTAAACAACGTACATGAGCCGAAGATCGTAAGACAAAAACTTAAAATGATACGATGCATGATATGTGAGGTGTGGTGGATGTATCCAAGCTAAATGTGCAAGTTTCATCATATCATTCCCTGTCACACACACACCCATGCACACAAGTTGATCCCATGTTAAATCATTTCTTTTTTCCATATTATCCACATTTCTAACTCGTTACCCGATTTTCACAAAATCGTATCACACCTAATGAACCAGTGTCGGACGCAACTTATAGAAATATCGCCCCATTCGCCCCCAATAGGCTACACGTAGCCATTGTGGAATGGGTCGCTCTATAACTCATCACGACACAACCACTGTTGGAGGCAAGACTATTAAGATCTTTGTTTTTGCAAACGATTAACGGAAAAAATTAAATGGATAGGCAATCGAAAAATAGACTCCAGATAAAAATTTTGATGACGAACGATCAAAATAAGACCCGTGCACCCGAAGTTAGTTTAGATAAATACCTTTTTATCAGCCAAATCTTTAACTACGATTTGAATCCGAGTTGAAGCTCTTGTCAAATCTTCTATTATATTCTCATATGCGATTCTTGGATATAGTGTGGGCTATAATCCTCCGAGAACTCGTACTGGCAGAATCAGAACAGCTTTAGTCTTAAAAGACAAGTTATGAAACTGGTTCAGCCTACCCGCATATTTATAGGGCTACAGCAGCAACCTGGAGAGTAATTTTGAGTAAGACTTCCAGTAGAACACAAATACGTATCAGCAGTTTCTACAATTAAGCAAACCTCATAACGGTTTCTGCAATTATGGAAAACTAGTAGCGGTTTTTGCAATTTTCATAAAATACTGAACTATAGTTCACACCACTAAAGAACTATAATTGCACTCTGACCCATAATCTTAAAACCATATTGCATTGAGTTCTTGTTATTAAATGCTTACCATTTTTCCCCACGTTATGATTCTCAATACCCGCCAATTAAATTTAATTACTGACAATTTAAGATTTAAAAGGATAAACACTATTTATAATAACCTTGGGGTGTGAATTAATTTATATAGTCAGTATAAAATTAATTACTCCAAATGTCCCATTCAATACACACAAAGTGTATTAGCACAGAGAGTCAGAACAATAGTCGACGCTATTATCTGTTCTCCGTAAGCAAGACAAGCCTACTAAAACTTTGTGCTACAATCGTACCGATGGTATGTCCATTTCCATCTAAACTGTGAACATAAAACTTATATTCTGCAATAACCTAAAATATGATCTTCTGTGTGCAAGTCATAATCTACACACCAGATTAAATACTATACAGAATATCGGGCATCCATGCATAATATTAAGGAAATGATACACATACATTGCTCATAAAGATTTTCATAAAATGAAAAATTAATTTTTTTAAATTAAAATTAAATACTAAAAACATGATTTTTAGTATACCAACCCTAACAATCTCCCACTTATACTCAAAATCATGATGCCATACATCTGACTCCCATTTCCTCTACATAACTATCAAAAGTCTTAGTCGGTAAGCTCTTTGTAAAGGATCTGCAAGGTTGTCTCCTGATGTAAACTCTATGTCTAACTAAAAATCTGAGTCTATGTACCCCAAGGTACTAGACTTTCTGCCTGGTAAATCAACATGTAATCTTTAGTCCTTTTCAGTTACTTGATTATATATTCTTTACCGCAGTTCAATGCTCCTGCCCTAGATTAGACTGATATCTGCTATCCATGCCAATGGCAAAGCAGATGTTAGGTCTAGTGCAAAGCATAGCATACATAAGGCTTCCTACTGCCGAAGTATAAGGAACCGCCTTCATTTTCTCTATCTCGTCAAGTGTCTTAAGATATGATCCTTGGATAGAGTGATTCCATGCTTGAAAGAGAGAAAAACCTTTTTTAGAATCCTGTATGCTAAAACGAGTAAGAATATCATCGATATACTTTGCTTGTGATAAGCCCAACATCCTATGTTTCTAATCTCGCACAAGCTTGATTCTGAGAATGTGACTGGCTTTATCACGCCTCAAACTCCAGGTCACGTAAAACACCCACAAGCAACCAAACATAATGCCCAACTCAAGAATACACTCTCAATATAAAACATATATGCATTGTATATAACCGCCAAAAGGCTTACATTACACGGTTTCAACACTGAGAAAACATGTAAACATATATGATACAAAAAAAACAAAAAAGAAGACTACAGATCTTCTGCCTCTCCAGCAACGCAGAATCAACCTGCATGACCGGTACCTAAAAATAATTTCAAATCTCACACCGTGAGCCAAAGCTCAGCAGAAACTAGACAGAACATGAGATATAAGCTAAATATGCTAGGAAAATAAGGTGTAGTTTTTTACTCTCATTCAAGCCATTAAAACAATTTTCACAAGCAACGAAAAAGCGAGGATAAGAACCATTTCTGACTCATAAGAGCCCTAAAATCGTTTTTTGTGCCATGACTCACACAGATCGTAATAATAGTTTAAAATTGGTTTATCCGTTCAGGTATACATTTTATGCAATCCATGTATCTTCTTAGACTTTCACCAAAGGACCTCAGCCCCAATGAAATCCCCTTCTCAGCCTCTCGCCGAAGGACCACTGTCATGCCCCAAACTCCGGGTCACGTGAAACACCGACAAGCAACCAAACATAACACAAAACCCGAGAATACACTCTCAATATAAAACATACATGCATTGTATATAATAGCCAACCGGCTTACATTACACGGCCCCAACGCCGAAAAATATGTTACAGCATACATGTTTAAAAACGAGCAGAAAGGAAGACTACAGATCTTCTGCCCCTCCGGCACCTCCAGATCAACCTACGTGACCAGTACTTGACAAAACATTTCAAATCCCATATCGTGAGCCAAAGCAGAGCAAAAACTAGACAACACGTGAAGTATAAGCTAAACATGCTAGGAAAACGAGGTATAGATTTCGACTCTCTTTCAAGCCTTCAAAACGAGTTTTCACATGCAACGGGAAAGCGATGATACAAACCATCTTTTGACTCACTCACAGGATTCCTAAAAATAGTTGAAAAGGGTTTTTAGATTGCGATTCGCACGAGTCTTAAAAACAAATTAAAATTGGTTTTATCTGTCCCACAATGCAATATATTGAATCCATGATACATGTAACCGGCCCTCACAAGCCACAATAACAGTTCTACAGAAACACAGTGGTACACACCCATCACAAGAATTTTCTCGGACTACCACCGATGGATCATAGCCCCAACTATTACACAGTTAACCGGAGTTAATCTATACAACACATGCAACTCACGCGACACACGCATCTTGTGCACACACACAACGCACGCACGCCACCCACACAACGCAACACATGCATCCCATACAACACCTCACATGCAACACACACAACACAAGCTTCTTCAGGACCTCTTTTTCATCCTTCAGAATCAGACACACACGTCTTTAGGACCACGTTTTCGTCCTTTAGACTCACGCACATCTGCATCGTCAGGACCACATTTTCGTCCTTCAGATACTCACACACAGTGCATCATTATGACCACATTTTCGTCCCTCTGATTCTGGCACATAAGTGCATCGTTAGGACCATATTTTTGTCCCTCCGATACCCACGCACGGTGCATCATTAGGACCACATTTTTGTCCCTCCGATTCTCGCACCTAAGTGCATCGTTAGGACCACATTTTTGTCCTTCCGATACCCATGCACGGTGCATCATTAGGACCACAAAAGCACACACACACACACACACGTGTTACTAAAACCAGAGTTTTAGGTGCCGCATGACCTCATATCCATCCTGCAACATGCATAATTAAAACTAGAATTTTAAATACACATAACCACGTAAAATACTACGTTTCACATAACGGCACCACATGTCACATAACTAAACGTCCACACACCAGATAACCCGTCCTCTCACCGGGACAACCAGCGATGCAGAAAATCAAAACCTAACCCAGAGGCTAACACCACTCGAGCGCTCGAGCGCTCAACCACTGCTCAAGCGGTTCCCTACCGACATAACTCTCGGCCACTAGCCCGCTCGAGCGCACAACAACCGCTCGAGCGGTCAACGCTGGGAGGAAACCCAACCAAGAAACAAAATCAAACCCCAGCACGCAACGATGCACTAACCATCACAAACACAACCGTGCACCAAAAACTCGCATCTAACCATGCACGTCATACACCCACCACAGCCCACGATGCCCACATGCACCCAATACAAACAACAAACCTACAGAACACGACCTAACCAAAGGCCAACACAAACCTCCTACAAAATGGTTCTCACCAAGACCCCATCCCTAGAAAGAACACCGGGCCCAACATGTCCCGCACCAAACGATGCACCAACCACCACGCACTCAACCGTGCACCAACACCCCGCATGAAATGACCAACACCCTCTCCGTGACTTCAATTAACAGGACCCCATAATCTAATCAACTAAAAATCACTAGAGAAGAGCAGTCGATCAAGCCCCATAACCCAATCGACCAAGAGGCCACCACACGACCAAAAGAAACCCCCAAGACCCCAACACAACTAACACGGGCTCCCTAACGTTCAACACGGCCAACACGGACTCACTCACGTCTAACACGGACAACACGGACCCACTCACGTCCATCACAAGCCCACGATGTTCTAAGAAACAAGAAACTTGATAAAAAGGTCCATCAAAGATAAAAAACAACCTTTCCCAAATGTTTGGCCAAAACGGATGAAAAACGATTTAGAAATCTTGACAATCCTCCACTCTTTTGGCCATAACTTTTTCTACAAAAAATATTTTAAGGTGAGAGAGGTGCCATTAGAAAGAGAACTTTCGGGGCTTCAATTGGAGTACAAGAACGACCTAATTTCGAGTCTGGACGAGGGAGACAACATCAAAACAAAATGGCCCTGCGCAGCCAATCCGCTTGAGCGGACATCGGGTGCTCGAGCGACATACCACCCGAGAAAAACCCAGATTTGGCTGTTCTTGGTGTTCTAAGCCTCCAAACACTCCAACACCCATTATGATGCTTCAAAATACACTTAAACTTACTGATTCGCATATATATAACACCCACGAACATACACAAGCCCAAAACATCTAGAATTACTGAACGAAAAATCTCAAAACTCGATTCCATCCACCGAGATCAACACAAAACCCCTTTTGAAACCAAAATCCAATTTTCTTGAAACAAAGTCAAATCTACAGCAATCTAACTGTTAAAAATATACACGATTACACGTAGCACCCTTATAAGACATGAGAGTCTAGGATCCTATCTTGGTGAGTTAAAAACTCAACGCCTCGAACCACGTGCAAAAATAAACTTCGCTGGACTGAAATTCTGTCCGGATGAACGCATAGCCCACCGTGCGAATAGCAAGGATCCGCTGTTGGATCGTCTAAAATCAAGCCCCGGTCCCCCGAGAAGTTTGAGAGAAGATAGAGCGTTTGAGTTGGTTCAAAAGCTAGAGAGAGGGAGGAAAATATATTTTGAACAAAAATATCTAAAGGAAGATATTTATAGGCTCGCCGAAAAATATATTTTTTTCTTTTTTTTTAAAACCAGCGCCACAACGGCCAACAGTCCTGGAAACTAATCCCACATGCATCTCTATCCTCGAACATGCATAAAAAATTTATATGAACATGCAGAAACAAAAACGGTAAATGCGCGTTGAAAAATGCCAAAAAAGAAAACGGGTTAGGATCTCACAACTCTACCCCCATTAAAGGAATTTCGTCCCCGAAATTCAACTCAAGGTCGAAACAACAAACCCCTGATCGCAATCGACACAAGCATATGAGATGGTTAGCCAAACCGTTCCTAGGATATAGTCAAACAAGGTCAGGCATCCTAAACAATGGCCAACTATCTCAAAGACACGGGATCTATAACTCACCCCAACCTTATATCCTCACCAACCGCTGCCTCAACACAGCGCACCACCCACGAAGTCCACCACCAACTCCAAACTCATGGTCATAACCTCGAACACAGCCTCGCCCTCTCCGCGCAAACATTATGTCTATAAAAGAACATAAGACGCAACATATAAACACGAACCACATAAACATGCTAACGCATAAGCACATAGGTTCATGCTAAACCAACCCCACATACAGAGGAGAACCGACAAGAATGACGTGTCAATCTAGACAACCTACTTAGATTCCCGGCTAGAAATCACGTCAGCTAAATGCGTTTCTAACTTAGCTCCCAAGTCAGTTAATCCAAATGCCCAAAGGCAAGACTATCACTCCTAAGATTCAACCCCCATGCTCACATATACACATTGTCCACATATCTAACTGTTGGAACGCGGAAGAAAAAATTTAGAACCGCCGTCGTGATCGTAAAAAACGACGCAACCATTTTCCATGAAAAATCATATCGACGAATAGATATATTAAAATTAAATATACCTTCAAGAAACTTGTACAAGTTTCTTTGATGCAGAACAACGATCTGAGACGACCCAATGATCTTCTTACGTATATCCCGACGCACACGACGATCTCGGCGAGTGGGCACCGATCCGGATCTTCGTGTTTTTTATCTCACACCTTTCTCTCAAAGAAAAAGGAATACACCATAAGAGAGAGAGAGGGGCGGCGGCTAGGGCTTGGGATTTAGGATTTTTCTATGGCTCCTTCTGATATGTATTAATATATCACTTAAAATTTTCATGGAAACTATATATCTCTTTCCTAAAACCAAGGAGGAGATATATATTTTCCATAAAATATCCTCTAAGCCCCTATTAGGGCCGGCCACCTAGGGAGTGATCCCTAGGTGTGCTAAATTCCAATTCCGCCCTCCATTATTTAATTTAATCTCCGAATGTTCCCGGCGGCAAAATCGACATTCAAATTAAATTAAATAATTACCGAAATCG
>JAUMHN010151948.1:0-22803 GCA_032360265.1 Heliamphora ciliata
GAGTAATAATATAAAGATTATCCACCAATGTACCAGAACAGATAACCCGTTTATTATCCTTAATAACCGCAGAGTTACTAAAATAAACAAAATATCCATCTTTAACCAATTCAAAAATGGAAACTAAGTTCCTTCTAATAGCAGGTACATAAAGACAATCTCTCAATATTAAAATCTGATCTCTACTAAAATTAAGAGTGACATCTCCTACTGCAACTGCTGTTACCTTTGAATTATTGCCCATATGCAGGTAAATCTCCACATCACTATGTTGTCAGATTTTTTAGAACCCCTGCAATGAATTGCAGACATGATTAGTGGCTCCCATATCTACACACCAGGTACCGGTAGATAATACCGCTAAACATGTTTTCACAACTAGTAAACAGAAATTATCCTGTTTGTTCTGGCTTTAGAAAAATACTGGACATAGTTTTTTCTAGTGCCGAGTTTGGTTGTAGTGAAAACATCTACATTTCGACTTTTTCACACCAGTCCGTGGTCCACTAACTACCCTGAAAATCGTGTCTCCCTATTTCTAAATATTTTTCTTCTTCATGCCTTCCGGCTCCGAGAAAGAACTTTTTTTCGAAATAGACACATTTCCTGGTATTGAAGAAATATCATTTGTAGTTAAAACTATATCCAATTTACATTTTTAATCAACATAATTTGGTCATGTTAGTTTGTTTTCTTTGAGTATTAAAGCGAGTGGGTTGAAATCTATTTTAATTCTAAGAATTACATAATTAAATAAAACCGTTAATTATGATGAGTAAAATTTTGAATTCATTTTAATTTGGTTCCCTCTACCATTTTAAAATCAATTCGCCAGCAACTTAGTAACCTGAGAATAACATATCACGATAGGTGGACGTCTACTATTCTTCATGAGACTAGACAGGCCAATTCATTTTAATTTTACTATCTAGGCAAATGATCATACCAAGTAAAACTAAATAGTTGACAAAGTTTCAATCCAATATATAATAGCAGTGACTCAGACGGAGATGATAATTTTATATATAGTTAAGTGTTAACCATCACCTAATCCCAAATAAATCGCTTCGCAATGAACCCTTTAGATGGAGAAGTGATGCCACACTAACAATTATCCAGAATTATCCTTAAAGGATGTTTGTACTGGTAATACTGCAATTAATCTGTCCGATGGGAAGAAAGGCCTTACTGCCAACACGCAAGATTTAATTACATCACCTACAAACTGGTGATGAAGACCGCGAAATTTATCTGTGAATAAATTCCCTCTCCCACTTAAATTTTTAAAATTTTTTTGAGGATTATAAAAATTCGTTTAATTAAAAT
The DNA here is from genome assembly GCA_032360265.1 of Heliamphora ciliata. Classification (NCBI taxonomy): domain Eukaryota; kingdom Viridiplantae; phylum Streptophyta; class Magnoliopsida; order Ericales; family Sarraceniaceae; genus Heliamphora; species Heliamphora ciliata. The sequence goes on from JAUMHN010151948.1 coordinate 1,327, forward strand.
AAATTTATTAATTTCAAAAATTACACGATCTGAAAGAATTAAATATCTTTTCGTGTACACGATTCTAAAGATTTTGATTTATCAAACCATCTTTTTCGTGTTTAAATGCGTAACAAATAAAATGTAAAAAATGCACAATTTTTTTTCTAGCTTTTCAACTAAGGTAGTGATTAAATGCATTTAATTATTTTATTTTTCGTTCCACATTTTTTGAAAAATAATAATTTATTTCGATTAAATATTTTTTTATTTAATTAATTCAAAATTCGGAATTAATTCTATCGTTTTTCCAAGATATCTGATTTTTTAAAAAAATATCTTAAATGTGATATTTTGTAAAAAATAAAATATCTAAATTTTTTTATTTTATTAAAATTAATTAATTAAAAAAATTTAATTTTATTTTTTATTACAAAATATTTTAATTAAAATCGAATATTCAAATTAATTAAATTAATATGATAAATAAAACTAATATATATCATCCATGCAGTTAATAAAAATTAAATACAAGATAAATATAAATATTCCGATTTTATAATCCGATTGAAACTCTACTCCTGTTTAAGATAAATTTCAAGTCTTTCAATTGCTGTAAATTTCCTTATTTGGATAGACACAGCTGCTTTATGGATATCACTTCAACACCATTAAACTATTTTACGCCAACAATACAGCTGGAATAATTACGCTACAGTTGGGAGACCGAACCTAGTGTATTGATTGGAGACTGCCGCTGTTTGGCTTGCGTTTTGGGAAACAATCTAGCAAATCAAGCAAACCAATCTGGCGCCTGTTTAAGGGAATTGCGCCACTTGGAAAAAAGATTTTTCTTTGGGGAAAAAAAAAAAAAAAAAATCCGCCGCAGCCTGCTTGGAAAAGCGCCGCTGCTTGGTGCGCCGTGTTTGCTTGGGTTTGCTTCACTGTTTTTGAAGAAAACACTGCTGCCTTTTGCGCCTTGGTGATTGGAATTGCACTGAACAGCTCCACTTGGAAACCGAAGCTGTTTACATCAGCGCCTGGAATAGCGCCGTGTTTGGCGCTACTGTAGTGCTACTGTTTGGATTTCTTGCACTGTTGGAAAACTACCGCAGCACCTTTTTTGCTGAAAAATCAGCTTGCTTCAGTTTGCCTTTTGGAAACTGCCGGATTTTGCTTCAAAGTTTGTGCCCATTGGAATTCCGCCACTTGAGAAACAGCCGCTGTTTGTTTTTGTTAAAAAAAAAAACTAAGTTTTTGTTGGAAAACAGTGCTGCGCACGTTTGCTGTGATTGCGCCAAAACAGTGGCGCTGCTGGGTAGTTTGAAATCTTGATGTTTGAAGCCGGCGGCTTGCTTTGTATATGGAAAACACCGCTCCTTGCTTTTAATGCAACAGTGCCGCTGCCAGGGACTCGTTTAGCTGCTCCTTCACCTTGTTTTTCATTTTTTTAATTTTTTTAATTTTATTTTGATAACATAAAAAAAAAATAGAATCTAAAAAATAATTTTTACATTGATCATATGCATTCGTAGAGTTCACAATCAATCAATCTATCACGGTCAACCCCCGTAAATAAAAAAATAATTAAATCATCATCCACGCATTCAATCAAATATGAAAATAAAAAATTATCATAAAACTGGAATTAGAACGCCTGCAAAACAACATTAGCAACAGTTTTAAATCTACCCGGCCCCTGATAACCGTAAACAAGAACAAAATGGCTCTGGTACCAATTTATTGGAGGCAATACTGCTAAGATCATTGTTTTTACAAACGATTTTCGGTAAAAAATAAACTGGACTGACAAATACCAAAACGGGTTCCAGATAAAAATTTTGACATCGAACGATCAAAAAAAAACCCGTGCAACCAAAGTTAATTTAGATGAATACCTCTTGTCGATCTAATCTTCAACTACGACTTGATTCCGAGTTGAAGCTCCAGCCTGATCTTCTACTGTATTCCCTTATGCGTTCCTCGAACGTAGTGTGGGTTACGATCCTCCGAGAACTTGTACCGACAGAACTCCAATATATTTAAGTCTTGAAAGATAAAAATAATATCATAATAATAATCATTTAAAATCAAAATCATCAAAACTGGTTCAGCCTACCCGTATATATATAGGGCTACAGCAGGGACCTAAGGAGTAATTATGAGTTAGACTTCCAGTGAAACACAGACACCTACTAGAGATTTCTGCAATTATGGAAAGACATGCAGCCATTTCTGCAATTTTCATAAAATACTGAATTACAATTCCCACCACTAAAGAACTATAATTGCACTCCGACCTATAATCTCAAGATTTTCTTGCATTGAGCTCCTATTATTAAATGCTTACCATTTCTCCCCACATTAAGATTCTCGATATCTGCCAATTAAATTTAATTACTGACAATTTAATTTAATCGACTTCTTGATATTCTTTAAACCCTTCTGCTTAACTTATTTTACCGTTGGATAATCAAATCCACCTGCAGGGCTTGGCCCGGCCAAAATTTATAAGCATCCTTAAGAGGGTATCGTCAATTCTGATCATTCGGGACGTGAATTCCGTCAATAATTATTATTTGCCATATAAATAATATCGCTATCCAACTACCGGGATTATAGACCCATATAAGATCACACCCTCTAATGAATAAAACAACGAATATTAAATATATGCAAATCAATAATTATTTCAGAATTAAGAGGATAAGCACTATTCATAATAATCTTGGGGTGCGAATTAATTTATATAGTTTGTACAAAATTAATTACCTAAATGTTCCATTTAATACACACAAAGTGTACTAGTATAGAGAGTCGGAACAATAGATGATGCTATTATCTGTTTCCCGTAATCAAGATAGGCCTACTAAAACTCTGTACCACAATCGTATTGATGGTATGTCCATTTTTATCTAAACTGTGAATATAAAACTTATATTTTGTAAGAATTTAAAATTTGATCTTCTGTGTGTAAATCGTACTCTACACACCAAATTAAATACTATACAGAATATCGAACATACATGCATAACATTAAGAAATGATATACATATATTGCTCATAAAGATTATTATAAAATAAAAGATTATTTTTATTAAAATAAAATTAAATACTAAAAATATGGTTTTCAGTATACCAACCCTAACACCAAACCATGTACACCAAACCCTAATCGAAAGGGATTATCACTATCCTCAGATCTATCCATCAATCCAATCATAACAACTGATTCCCAGGGTCTCCGACACCTTATCGCCCCTACTCACAAAGCCATCCATAGCACAACTACAGCTTCCGCTAGCATACTCTCAAGAGGAGTCAGCTATCCAAGCTAAAGCCGTCAACCATGCTTCGACTACACTTGAACAAAACTCTGCCCATGCAAACACTCAACAGTTTGTCAACCGAGGCCTACCTCACTTGGCTGAACCCAACTCACTGGCGAGTTCTACAACATACCAGGCGATCGACGCTCAACCCATAACCATACCTCTGCAACTGATAGCAACCGAGTCGCACATTCAAGACCCAAACCACGATCTCGTCGTCTCGAAGGGTGTAAATGATATATATATAAGGAAAACATGAAACACGACAACCTAAGGTCGATCTATCATGTTATTTCTAACACATACCATATAATCATGCTAACACATAGCCACATCTAACATATAGCCATAACGCCACAACAATTATGCAGACACAACACCGATACCGAGGAGAACCGACAAGAATGACGCGCCACTTTGGATAACCTACTTAGATTCTCCGCTAGAAATCACGTCTGCAAAACGTGTTTCTAACTTGACTCCCAAGTTTGTTAATCCAAATGCCCGAAGGCAAGACTAATCATTCCTAAAGTCCAACCTCCATGCTCACATATACACGGCATCAACATGCTCAACAACTCACATGCTCATGTTCCAAACATAGAAAACCAAGCACACACACATCCTCACACGGTGATGCACCCTCTTTTCACGGCTTATAGGTATTCGAACCCAGAGCTCTGATACGAATTTGTCACGCCCCAAACTCTGGGTCACGCAAAAAGCCCCACCGAACAACCACTAAAACTACCCAAACAAAAGGGATGAAAATCATAAAGCCCAAACGAGGCTAAAATCTTTGTAAAACTGCACTAGCGAGGGTTTATTTGATTTAAAAGAGTAGTTCAATAAACTACGGTTACGGCCCCAAAGCCAAGCCTTTAAAATAAAATACATGTTTTAGAAAAGAAATCTTTTAAAAAGATGTGTAAGCCGTTCTAAAATCCCTCTTGAGGACAAGAGTTTTGAATGAAATCTAAATCATTTGGAAAATCCTTTTTTTTTTGCAAACCGTGATACAACAGACCTATGGTTTCTCTCGAAAACATAAAACATGCATATATCCATAAGAATTTTCATATGCTTTACAACATGTTATAATCCAACATGAAATATATACAGAAAGGTATAAATTACCTATCAAGACAAAATAAAGTTTTGTTATCAACCACCTCCGGGCACTTTAAGGTCAACCTACAGAACCACGTTTACTTGGAAAAAGTGTTTCAACAAAATTCCACACCGTGAGATGAAGTCCAATAGAAACAGATTATAAAACTATAAAATAGGATATGCAATGACATAGCATAAAGTTGACTCAACCTCAGGAGCCAAAATGATTTTCCATCCCGAAAATCACCAGTTTTTCCATCAGGCTAACCTGAGCCTCAAAACGGTTTTACTTAATAAAATATTACGTTTTTCATCCTCAAAACCATGCATTTCAACAATGCAGATAAAATTTTCACAGTTAAAGAAAAAAAGTAACCAAAATGTTACTTTTCACTCGAATTACACACCGAGGAAAGAGAAAAGATATTTTCCACTCAGAACACACACAGTCGAGGAAAAATATATAATGATTCCTATGTACCGACTCCGCCACAAAGGGACAGAGGTAGCAACTACAGACTCCTGCCCATTACCCAATCCCTAAACATCTTAGGACCGATTAGGTAATAGCAAGTTCTATACCGAGCCATCACAATGTAACTGCTTAATTTACGGACTCGAAACCCAAGGATACAAAACACCCAACTGCTTAATTTATGGGAACTAACCCAAAAGTACAAAGCACCTACTCTACGCACGTTTTTGGACTTCTACCGAGGGTCATTCGTGCCAAATACCCACTATCCCAGTACATATAGAGAATTATCTAAAAATCAACTCATAGCTCAACAACGAAAATATTTTCACAATTTATACATTAAACATGTATAAAGATCCATTCATCAACATGGAGATCAAACAAAGACATTTTCAAAATGTTCTTTCCCGTTTTCAACAAAACGTTTTACAAAACTGAGACTCAATCCCGAGGGTTAGCTCTAAACCTCCAAAACACCAAGTGTTGAGATTTTTATCAAAAACTACTATTTTCAAAATCGCCTTTAAAAATCATAAACCCACAAGTCATGTGATGTAATAAACCAAGAAAAGCAAAAAACATACTTTCTATCCGAAAAATAAGATTTAAACATAAATATGACATTTAATGTATTTTTTACTCGGTGAAAACACATATAATTGCATAAAACACCCTTTAACAACAGTAGGGTCTAGAATCCTACCTCGTTGAGCCAAAAGCTCGACGTCTTGAAAATTAAACCGCGACGAAATAAAATTCTGTTCGGATGAATGTGAAGCCCCCGGCACCAATATCAAGAATTCGTAGTTTGATCGCTGAAAATCGAGTCCCGGGCCCTCAAAAATCTAGAGAGAAGGAAGAAAAAATTGAAACTTACTCAAGAAGCAACCAAAATCTGAAAATATCTTCCAAAAGCTTGATATTTATAGACCACTCCAAAATATCTCAGGTCAGTCGACTGACCTTCCTCTTCCAGTCAACTGAAAACCTTCTGAATTCTCAAAAAAATCCATCGCCTCAAGATCAATCGACTGAACTGCCCTTGTCAGTCGACTAAAATCCCACTGGAGACCACTCAGTCGACTGGACTCCCAAATTCAGTCGACTGAACCAACTTCCAAGACACTCCGTCGACTGACTTAACCCCCTCAATCGACTAAAAAGCTACTATCAACTGAAAAACAACTCCAAATTATTTTTTAAACTCCGAAACCAACCAATCGAACTAAACTTTTCACGCATATCCTTATCCAAGCTCAAATATACACCTAAAACATCATACTTAAACATTTGCAAAATAAAATAAGTCAGGGTCTCACACTTCGGCTCATGTACGTTGTTTAACATTTTTTTCAGGTTTGAACGACTAAGGAAAGAATCTAAATTTAAGGTGATTGGAAGCAGGAGAAAGAAATGCTTGTCTTGAATTTATAATTTATAATTTTATTAATTTTGTAGTACGAAAGAAATATAAAGTATGATGAGTGTGTTTTGGATGAATGTATCTATTATGTACACTGAATGATAGTCATGCATAGTTTAAGTTGGTGTGGTTTAATTTCTTTTGGGAATTGGTATAACTATTATGCGATTAAGAATGCGTGGTTAGTTAATAGTTGTGGTTGCCTTTGAGAATTGAGATCCAGGCTGTGCCTGCGTATAAATTGTATTTGAGATTGATAGGTTGATAAATAATTTTTGGGATAGTTCGAAAAATAAAGGAAGCTCTGCCGAAATTTTTAAGATTTATACTTAGTTTATTTTGTAATCGAGGAGTTAAGTTCTCTTAAAATTAGGTAAAAGAATAGGTAACATCGTCATAAGTTTCTGAGTTAGTGATCCATGTTATGGGATTGGAAGAAGGATAACGATTCCAAGATTGTTTAGTGTGGTTAGGTTCAAATGACCAAGCTCGGAAAGATAACAAGTTTGAAAATAAACTAAGTTCAGGAAGTGGGATTATATAAAAAGCTTTCCATCACTTACAATGAAGTTAGGTGGTCACGTGAGGTTCACGTGCCTCTGGTCGAGGGTGTGATAGAATGGTATCAGAGTTCTAGATTCGAATACCTATGAGCTATGGGTGACAATGATCTCTGTGTATGAGTTATTTGATGTGTTTGATGATTATAGGCACTATTACACGGCATGAATTGTGTGCTTGCATGGGTTTGCGACTGAATTATTTTGCGTGTGCTATGTGTGCAGAGGTTGAATCTTGGGAGTGATATGACTTGTCTTTGCGCGTCCAGTTAACTATTCTGGGATTCGAAATAGAAAAGCGTTTGGCCGACTTTCTTTCTATGAGAAATCTGGATTAGTTACCCAGATTGGTGTGTCATTCCTAACGGTTCTCCTCAATGTGTGTATGATTGATGATGTGATGTGTTTGATTAAGATTAATATGTTTGTATGATTCTTGAATGTTGAGTTTTAAAGAAAAGGATGGGAGAGTGTTGGAATCTCCTGGGAGGTAGTTGCTTTGATGGACTTGAATGATGGAGGTAAAGCCTTTCGGTTTAAAATCTTAGTGGATTTTGTTAAGGATGAGTGTGGTTTGAGTACAATTTTGGTGGATGATAACTATGGGTCTTTTAGAAATTTCATTTAGAGTAAAGATTTGTTGTTTGGATTAGTATTTTTATTGTTCCAAGGTGGTGCTGAGAAGATGTCGTTAGTCGGGACATAGGTATGCTTTGGGGTGAAACCAAAATGTAGGGAATGTGCACTTTTTTTTATGTAATACCACAACTATTGTAGATGTGATCCTGATTAGTGAAAAGTATGCCAGAGTTGAGAAGCCCTCGAAGGGTGTTGGTGGTGTGGTAAATTCTATCACTAGGGACAATTCGTCCTGTGAGGTTGTTTATGTCTGGTCATAAGTATGGAAGTGGTTATGTTATCTTTAACCTAAGAGAAATTAATGATATGGTAAGGAGAACTAGTAAACTTGAATGGATCGAATAACTTACGATTGAAATGTTCATATGATGTTAGAATACTGAATTTTGAATTTCAGGAGGAGGGATGTGAGTGACCTTTGGAAAGAAAAGGCTAGGTTGGATACTATTTTAAGGGGTAGCATAGATTTTCTTAGGAGTGAGATTATAGTTGACATCATGAGGTGGGTCGTGGGAATGCAACCCGGAGATAAACGATTGTTAGAAAGTTAAATTTGGAGGTCAAGAGTTGACTGCCAAAGAAGTGATTATTCTTCTGGGATGTTGTTATCGGTTATAATGGCATTGTCAAGAATGTATTTAACAGTTCAATTATTCAACTTGAGTATGGGATTAAGCCAGAAACTAAAAGTTTATTCGCTATTAGTGAACTAGTTGATGTATTGACTGCAACTACCCTGAATTCGGCATGGAAGGATAACTTTTGATTTTCTTCAACTTTAGAGGTGATAAAGGGAATACTGTTTTGCATAGTGGATTTTAAGAATAATCTACTGACCATCGGGTAATGCTGAATTTGAACTATTGTGATTGTAAAAGAATGTATAGTTGAGAACATGTTGGGGTAATGGTTGTTGAGTATAATAAGTAGCAAAAGTGTATGAAAGTTTGGGATTTGAGACTAACTTTCCTGGTCATGTAGAACGTGTTAGGTTGATTTAACTTCGTGAGCTTGAATGAACGTGAAGATCAACAAAAAGACAAATCTCGATTGGTCAAGTTCTGGTGAAGAGGGTTAATAATGTGAGGTACGACAAAAATATAATGATGTTCACGGAATGGAGAATAATGGGATATCAACAGAAAGGTTTTGATTTCAAGAACTATTGTTGAATTTTGAGGACAAAATTCCCCAGGGGGGAAAGGTTGTAGTGACCCGGTACGTTTTGATTTTTTTTAGTTAATTTATTTTGACATAATTCATTTACCAAAAATAATTTTGGACGATAATTTAGCAAATTATATACGGTTGATGAGTGTTAGAAAATCTTAATGTAGTTATTTAAACCAAAGTTTGATTAAATAAGAAACAAAATGGGTTATCTCCTCCTTTTAATTAAAACCTTAACGTAATAAAAAAAAGGGGGCGGGGGGCTGTCAATTTCTCCAGAGAATTGTAGAGGAAGAGAAATTGAGGGATAAATGAAGAAGGAGAACCTTATAATCACATCCAACTCGTGGTCATCGAAAGAGAGAACAGAGAGGACCCAAGAGTGAGCTACCAGTGCGTGACCAGCCACGCCGCGACGCCTTCCTTTGCCTACCACCGCGTCATCGACGCCGCCATCCTCGTTGGTGGCCACACCCCAAGCCCCCCCAACCCGTGCCTCATTTCTTCGCATCTGTTTTTCTTTCCACCATTGTTGGCGCATCAAAGCATTGAAGCAAGATTTTTCTATTCAAAATTAGAGGACCGAGATATCAAATGGGATGCCATCGAAGAGGATTCAAGCATCATTCAACAAGAGTATCACAACCGAGTGACCTAGACCCGAACTCTCTGTCGCCAAAATACTAGGGTTCTGAAAATTTGGGGATTTTGGCATTTTTAGCTTCTACGAGGTAGGGTTCAGACTAATTTGAGAGTTTTGTGATGATTTAAGTTAATGTGTTTGGACATTAACTTAATCTTTGAAGAATTAAACAAGACTTAAACTAGCTTACGATTTGTGGTGTTTAAATTCATGATTTTGTCTGATGTTTGGAGATTAGAACATATAAGTGTTGACATGGTCATGTAATCAAAATTTTCATGGATTAGAGAACTAAGAACCATCATTTAGCTTAAGTATAAATGATTTCCTAAAAGCCTAGTTAACCTTTGGAACAAGGAGTTTGGGGGTAGGAGGTTTAAACTATGTAAGTTGTTGGCTGGTAAGTGCATGGCTGAATTTGTGATTTGTAGACGAGATTTGGAGTCTAATGAGTATAGACCTTATAAAGAGACGTTGGAATGTTTAAGTTTATTGAGGGGGAAACATGAATATGACATAATGCAAGGAGGATTTGAATGATATTGTAAAATTTAACGAAAGTTGTTGAATTATGAATTAGGAGGTTAGATTCATAGTTTAATTTTGAAACATGGGGTGCTTGCTAAAGGTCTAGTTAACATCCGGTTTATTGGTTTGTGTTTTATTAAAAGTTAGTAAGATTGTTGGAATTGAAGTACCTGAATTATTGTTTTGACCTAGAAGTATGATACAATATGAATAAATAATAAATAATAGCACAAGTTAGAGTTGTGTCAAATCTATATGCAATAGTATGGTGGTTCGAATGATGACGAGATGTTGTAACCTTGTGTATAAGTTTTATGAGACTAAGTAAAGGTGTATTTGGGCTCATAGTTAAGGAGGGAACTAAGTTGTTAATGTGACTAAGTTTCACGAAGATTGGATGAAGGATTAGAATAAGGTTGGAATGTGAAATTGATGAGTTCCTGATATAGTTAAACGGTAAATTAATGTGAGACCTGATTTTGTCTTTTTTGATATATATGCATATTCGGCGTTTTTCGACGCACGTTTTAACGTTTTTGCTTTACTATGTTTATATGCGTTTGATGCATGTTTCGGTTTAAATATGCATGCGGGGTTGGTCCTCAGGACTGTGGGGAGTTACGGTGAGAATTTCAAAAATTCAAAAAAAAAAAAATTTTTGGAGACCTATAAATAGCTGGAGTTAAATATTTTCAAAAGATAATTTCAAAACTTCTCGACTAAGTTTTTTTTTTCTCTCTACCTTCTCTTTAACTTCTCGGGGGACTGGGGCTTGGTTTTTGACGATCCAAAAGCCGATCCTTATTATTGGCATCATGGTCTACGCATCCATCCAAACGGAATTTTATTCTGGTGAAGCTTAGTTTTGCACGTGGATCGAGGCATCAAGTTTTTGACTCACTGAGGTAGGATCCTAGACTTTATTGTCTTAAAGGGATACTACGTGTAACCATATGCATCTTTACCGTTTAAAAATGCATGAAAAATCGATTTAAAGATCTGGTTTTGGTTTAAAACTATTTTTGTGTGTTTTCGGTTCGAAGGACCGGGTTTGAGGCTTTTCGTTCGGTGGTTCTTGATGTTTTGGACTCGTGTATGTCCGTGAGTATTCATAATATGTGGGTTGGTAAGTTTATATGTGTTTTGAAGCATCTTTGTGAGTGTTTGAGAGTTTTGGGGCTTAGAATTCGAAACAGGTAAAGTCTAGAGCGTCTGTGCACGCTAAAGGGTGCTCAAGCGCCCAGCGGGTGCCTAGCAAGCGCTGATTACTGGTGGTAAGGCGCTCCAGTGCCTAGCGAGTGCTTAGCGAGCACCGTGGTTGCAGGGCCATTTTTGGACCATTTTCTTTTGATCATATCTCCCCCAATCGGACTCGAAATTGGGTCATTTTTGTGTTCAAATTGAAGTCCCGAAAGTCGTCTTTCCAATAGCACCTCTCTCACTTTAAAATTCTTTTTGTAGAAAAGGTTATGATCAAAATAGTGAGGGTATGTCAAACTTTTTAAACCGTTTTTCATCCGTTTTTGGCTAAAGGTCATGTTTTATGTTTAAACCTTGTTTGTTTGGGTAAAAAGTATGTTTTTACTTTTCTTGATTTATTATATCATATGACTTGTGGATCTATGATTTTCAAAGGTGGTTTTGAAAATGAATGATTTTATGAAAATCTCAACACTTTGTGTTTTGGAGGTTTGTAGCTAACCCTTGAGGTTGAGTTTCAGTTTTTGGAACATTTTGTTAAAAATGGAAAAAAATATTTTAAAAATATTTTGTTGATCTCCATGTTGATGGATGGATCTATATATACATGTTTAATGTATATTTGTGGAAATATTTTCGTAGTCGAGCTATGGATTGATTTTTGAAATGATTCTCGAGATGCACCGGGATAATGGGTATTTGGCACGGGTTGCCCTCGGTGGAAGTCCAAAAACGTGCGCAGAGTAGGTCCCTTTGTCCTTCGATGTAATTCCCGTAAAGAAGGTGGTAGGTGCTTTTGTTCTTAGATTTCAGTCCGTAAAGTCAGCAGTTACGTTGTGGTGCTCCGTATAGAACTTGTTATTACCTAACCGGTCCTAAGATGTTTAGGGATTGAGTAATGGACAAGAGTCTATAGTTGCTACTTCTGTCCCTTTGTGACGAAGTCGGTACATAAGAATCATTCTATCTTTTCTCCTCGATAGTGTGGCCCGAGTGGAGAATACAGTTTTATTACTGATTTTATCGTTTTATTTTTCTCGACTGTGTGTGTTCTAAGTGGAGAATATTTTTTCTATTTCCTCGGTGTGTGATCCGAGTGGAAAATAACGTTTTGGTTACTACTTTTCTTTAACTGTGAAAGTATTATCTGTATTGTTGATATGCATGGTTTTAAGGATGGAAATATGGAATTTTATGAAGTAAAACCGTTTTGAGGCTCGTGTTAGCCTGATGGAAAACTTATGATTTTGGGTTGAAAAAAGCTTTTTGGCTCCCGTGGTTGAGCCCGTATGCTTATGATTGCATAACCTTCTTTATAGCTTTATAGTTTGTTTCTATTGGGTTTCGGCTCACGGTGTGAGATTTTGCTGTAAAATTCTTTTTTAGGTGAACATGTGGAGTTAACTTAGATGCCCGTGGTGACAGAAGACTTGCTGTAGTTTTTGCCTATTTTTGAGACATATACTTTTACATGTGATGCCTATTTCAAAAGGCAAGTGTTGTATGCCTTGAGGCGATATACTTATTCATGTATGCGATTGCATGTTTATTGTTTATGAGAGATGAACTTTGGGACTCTTTTATCAAAATGTTGTATATTTTTGACTTGATGGTTTTCCAACTGCAAATCTTATTTTCTTAAACGGTGTTTTGGTGGGCTTTCGTGTGACCCTGGTGTTTGGGGCATGATAACTTGGTATCAGAGCTCTGGGTTCGAATACCTAAGAGCCCTGGCAAAGAGGGTACATCACCTTGCAAGGATGTGCGTGTGCTTAATTGCATGTGTTTAAACATTTTCTAACATAAGAATGCTAGCCTGTGTAGCATGATGGTTGTGTATATGTGAGTATGGAGGTTGGACCTTAGGATTTATTAGTCTTGCCTTCGGGCATTTGAATTAACAAACATGGAAACCAAGTTAGAAACGCGTTTTGGAGATGTGATTTCTAACAAGGAATCTAAGTAGGCTATCTAAAGTGATGCGCCATTCTTGTCGCTTTTTGTCGGTATCGGTGTTGTGTCTGCATAATTGTTGTGGCTATGTGTTAGCATGATTATGTGGTATGTGTTAGAAATAACATGATAGATCAACCTTAGGTTTTTTTTTTGGGTAATTAAATCTAACATAAAAAGAAAAGATACAAGGATACAAAGACCTTAGGTTGTCGTGTTTTATGTTTTCTATATATAACCTGTATACCATTAGAGCCGACACGACGAGACTGTGGTTTGGGTTGTGGATGTGCGACTTGATTGCTATCAGTTGTAGAGGTACGGTTATGGGTTGAGTGTCGATCGCTTGGTATGTTGTGGAACTCGTCAGTGAGTTGGGTTCCGTCAAGTGTTGGTATGAGCATGTTTTATTCAGGTGTAGTCGAAGTATGGTTGATGGCTTTGGCTTTGGTAACCGGCTCCTCTTGTGAGTATGCTGTTGGAAGCTATAGATGTGTTATGGATAGCCTTATGAGTAGGGGCGATGGGGTGCTGGAAACCCTAGGTATTAGTTGTTGTGACTGGATTGGTGGTTAGCTTTGTGGAAGGTGGTAATCCCTTTCGGTTGTGGTTTAGCGTACGTGGTTTCGATCGTGTGATGGATTAGGTACGTCTTGAGCCATGCTATGTCATGTGCCGTGTACTCAGGATGGGGTATAGACGAGAACATAGTGGATGGGAGCGTAGTAATCCTTAGCTGGGTATATGTTGTGGTAGCAGAACGTGAGCAATTTTGGAAATATTTCATGGTAGTCAGTCAGGATGTTGATGATAGTCAGTAGGATGTTGACGGTAGTCAGAGTAGTATCTGACGATGTTGTTGGTAGTTTGAGTAATCTGATGACCTTGCATATTATATACCTTCTTGAGATTTGAGAATTGAGTTCCAAGTGAGTGAGCTTAAGGATATGGGGACGAGTATGAGTTACAGATATGCTGGGATGAGCATAGGTCGGGACGGTGTTGGAATGTGTAAGGGTTTAGGTCACGATTCCAACATGCTACGAGTATCAGTTTTGTGGGATTCCTACGGAAATACAGATTCGTGGTTTGGTCGATATCCTAGTGATTAGGAGATCATGTTTGGGAACCGTGCTAGGTGCATGTGGTTGGCTTAGTGTTGAGATGATGTATCCTGGGTGTGATATGTCTGGAGGTTGTTTGTGTTCGACCTTTGGTTCTGAGGTGGGTATGTTGTTTACCCATGGGAACAAAGTGTGGAGTGATAAGGTTCTGCAATGGACCGCGTGGTTTGGCTAACTTGGGACGTTAGGTAAGAAATCGTGGGTTACGATACCTGTGATTGATGTGTGCTTTGAGAGCAAAAGTGCGGAAGGTGCCTGCGTGGTGGTAGGAGTTATTAGTATCTCTAGATAAAACGTCTAAGGATTGGGTTTTCCTTGTTTGGTGCCGTGCATTTTCTACATGAGCTGCTTGGACAGTGGGCTCAAGGCCGTGACGTGGTTGTGATTTGCCTAGTTAGGTGAGTAAGCACAACATGGTAGAGTGAGGTTTTGGCGTGATGGAAATGTTAACGTGTGTCTCCGTGCCTGATTAGTGATGAGCTCGTAGTCCTATGGGAGGGGATTTGTTGTACGAGGTATGCGGATTAATGATATTTGTATGTGTGCGAATGACGTCGAAGAGTTGAGAGCATGGCATAGCGAATGGTCTGAGTACCGTGATTGTGGTTGACGATAGCTGTTTGACTGTGGTCGGTGTGGTCTCAAGGTAAGGTTTACAGGGTTCTTGAGGACCAAGTGTTGATGAGTACTAGGAGTACGCAGAGATCGGGTCATGGGTTTTATTGACCCTTTTCTCCCCTCTAGACGGAGATAGAGTTTCTTTGTAGATGGTTGTCTAGGGCGAGTTGTTTCATCTCGGTTGGACAGAGATGTTGGGTTCTTGATTGATTCAGGTTTTGGTTGTGCTCTAAGACTGTGAAACTCTCTGTGGATTTGGTATCTATGTTGTGACCTCTACATTCGACTGTTTGTATGTATGACCTGGGATCCAATTGCTCCCGCAATTGGGGACCGTAAAGAATCGCATGGTGGGGTTAGTATTATCTCGCGGTGGAAGATCGTAAAAGAGTACATATGATTGTAGTAAACATGATAGGTTGTGGTAACCCAGTCAGTGTGGCTTGTTTGTGTGATGGTTGAACCATTTGGGTTGTGTTCCCTGTGAGGTCGAGTTGGTAGACCAAGAATGCTTGTGCTTGTTTTTGTTCTTGTTGACAAGGGAATTGATGTATGTGTTCTGCGTTGGGGTTGATGTTGGTTGATGGTCATCATATTTGCCTTGATAGATGACGGCGATCTTGTGTGATTTGAGATGGATCTGTAGTTTTGGTATCAGTGATCTAATGCCGAGATGTTGAGTTGTGCAGTAATGTGTGGTGACGTGCTGTGGCACGGGAGATACGGTTGAGTTTGTATAGGTTGTTGGATACCTATGAGATGTTTTGTCTGCGCGACGTGTTTGGTCGAGCGACTTGTTGAGATCAAGTGATTTTGTGGCTATGATGCCGGAGTCATTTTTCAGCTGTGTGGAACCTTGTATAGGGCAATGGTGTGTCACCTAGCATTTCTCCACAATAAGATGAAGGTTGAGATGAAATACATTCTTTGGTATTCCAGTTAAGTTAAGTGAGCTTTTCTTTGGAGTTGGATGTTTGTGTTGTTGCTCGTGGATGGGTTTTGTGTTAGCTACGTGATGGTGTTGTTAGCATCAGCGGGTTAATGATGTGGTATCAAAGTCGGTGGTCCTTTGGGGTAAAGTTTGTGCGCGGGGTGTGTGACTTCGTGTGATCGATGTCAGGGTTTGACATCTTATGTTTGGAACCGCAGAGATAGTCCTTGATGTGCATGGTGAGGTGTGATTGAGCCAGTTTGCGGCAGTAAGAATGAAGGGGTGGTAGTCTCTATGGTCGGGCGTAGAGAGTGTTTGAGAACAAGTACCTTGGTGGATTGGTCTCATGTGATGCATTGTCGCCTGAGTGGTTTGTGTACAGTGTGAGTTGGATTTTGATTTGACGTTTCATGGATGTCTCATGGGTGACAGTGGTGTTAGTGGAACTTGCACGTGTGGGCAGTTTCTATAGAGATCGAATCTACAAGTCACATATACCTCGTATGATGACAGGTTTGGGGTTTCAGTTGTTAGGGGCATTTTTGCAGTTGTGCAGTGTTGTTGGGTTTGCAACATAGGTTGTTGATAGTCGATGAGTTGGTGTTTGGCTTGCGTTTCGGTGTTGAATTTCGGAGGAAAAATTCCTTAAGGGGGGAGAGTTGTGAGACTCGGTTCGGTCTTTTTTTCCATATTTATGCATATTCGGCTTTTTTCGACGCACGTTTTGACATTTTTGTTTTAATATGTTTATATGCGTTTGATGCAAGTTTCGATTTAAATATGCATGCGGGGTTGGTCTCTGGGGCTGTGAGGAGTTACGGTGCGAAATTTAAAAATTAAAAAAAAAAGATATTTTGGAGACCTATAAATATCTCGAATTAGATATTTTTAAAAAATATTTTCAAAACTTCTCGACTAAGTTTTCTCATTTTTTTCTCTATGTTCTCTCTAACTTCTCGGGGGCCCGAGGCTTGGTTTTTGACGATCTAACAGCCGATTCTTGTTATTAGCATCGTGGTCTACACATCCATCCAAACGAAATTTTATTCCGGCGAAGCTCGATTTTGCACGTGGATCGAGGTGTCGAGTTTTTTACTTACTGAGGTAAGATCATAGACTCTATTATCTTAAAGGGATACTATGTGTAATCATATGCATCTTTACTGTTTAAAAATGCATGAAAAATCGATTTAAAGATTGGGTTTTGGTTTAAAACCATTTTGTGTGTTTTCGGTTGGGAGAACCGGGTTTGAGGCTTTTCGTTCGCTAGTTCTTGATGTTTTGGACTCGTGTATGTCTGTGGGTGTTAATAATATGTGGGTTGGTAACATTATATGTGTTTTGAAGCATATTTGTGAGTGTTTGAGAGTTTTGGGGCTTGAAATTCGAAACAGGGAAAGTCTGGAGCATTTGTGCACGCTAAAGGGCGCTCAAGCGCCCAGTGGGCACCTAGCGAGCGCTGCTTTCTAGTGTGAGGTGCTCAAGCGCCTAGTGAGCGATTAGCGAGCACCGTGGCGGCAAGGCCATTTTTGGACCATTTTCTTTTGATCATATCTCCCTCATTCAGACTTAGAATTAGGTCATTTTTGTACTCAAATGGAAGCCTCAGAAGTCTTCTTTCTAATGGCACCTCTCTCACTTTAAAATACTTTTTGTAAAAAAGGTTATGATCAAAATAGTGATGGTATGTCAAACATTCTTAACCGTTTTTCATCTATTTTTGGCCAAATGTCATGTTTTATGTTTAAACCTTGTTTGTTTGGGTAAAAAGCATGTTTTTTGCTTTTCTTGGTTTATTATATCATATGACTTGTGGACCTATGGTTTTCAAAGGTGGATTTGAAAACGAATGGTTTTGTGAAAATCTCAACACTTTGTGTTTTGGAGGTTTGGAGCTAACCCTTGGAGTTGAGTCTCAGTTTTTGGAAAGTTTTGTTGAAAATGGAGAAAAACATTTAAAAAATAATTTTTTGATCTCCATATTGATGGATGGATCTATATATACCTGTTTAATGTATATTTGTGAAAATATTTTCGTAGTCGAGCTACGGGTTGATTTTTGAAATGATTCTCGAGATGTACCAGGATAACGGGTATTTGGCACGAGTTATCCTCGGTGGAAGTCCAAAAATGTGCCCAGAGTCGGTCCCTTTGTCCTTCGGCATAATTCCCTTAAAGAAGGTGGTAGGTACTTTCGTCCTTTGGTTTTAGTCTGTAAAGTCAGCAGTTATGTTGTGGTGCTCCGTATAGAACTTGTCATTATCTAACCGGTCCTAAGATGTTTAAGGATTAGGTAATGGGCAAGAGTTTATAGTTGTTACCTCTATTCCTTTGTGACGGAGTTGGTACATAGGAATCATTTTATCTTTTCTTCTCGGTGGTGTGGCCCGAGTAAAGAATACAATTTTATTACTGATTTTACCATTTTATTTTCCTCGGCTGTGTGTGTTCCGAGTGGAAAATATCTTTTCTCTTTTCTCGGTGTTTGATCTGAGTGGAAAATAGCGTTTTGGTTACTTCTTTTCTTTAACTGTGAAAACAATATCTGCATTGTTGATATACATGGTTTTAAGGATGGAAATATGAGATTTTATGAAGTAAAACTGTTTTGAGGTTCGTGTTAGCCTGATGAAAAACTTATGGTTTTGGATTGGAAAAACCTTTTTAGCTTCTGTGATTGAGCCCGTATGCTTATATGATTGCATAACCCGCTTTACAGCTTTATTGTCTGTTTCTATTGGGCTTCAGCTCACGGTGTAGGATTTTGTTGTAAAACCCTTTTTCAGATGAACACGTGGAGTTGACCTAAATGCCCGTGATGACAGAAGACTTGCTGTAGTTTTTTCCTATTTTTGAGACATGTACTTTTACATGTGATGCCTGTTTCAGAAGGTGAATTTTGTACGCCTTGAGGCTACTTATTCATGTATGCGACTGCATGTTTATTGTTTATGAGAGATGAACTTTGGGACTCTTTTATCCAAATGTTGTATATTTTTGACTTGATAGTTTTTCAACTACAAATCTTATTTTCTTAAACGGTATTTTGGCAGGCTTTCACGTGACCCTGGTATTTGGGGCGTGACAATTAAGGTTTAACTTACACTACGAGGATTATTATATGTATTGAAATGTAACCTAATTTAATAAAATTTGAATCTTAATAGCTTGGATTGTAAACTTGATACTAAATTTGGGTTTGTAACAACATGAGAAATTAGCTTTAAACACGGGAATGAACCTAATCACTAGAAAGAAGTACATAGAACATATATGTTGGAAAGATGTTATAAATGAAGTAATCAATTTGAACAACAAAGCATTGATGGGGCTATATAATGTGGAGGTTTGAAGTTGACAAATTTAATAGATGATGGGATATGAAAATCTTGTAATAAGAAGGAAACTTGTGAAAGTTCGATTGAGATTGTAATGATGTATCAATAGGTGAGAGAATGCATTAGGATAAAGAATGTGAATGGAGAATTTATTCATGAGGTGGATTGCAGTTAAATTTATTAAACCCTTGCTTTTGAAAATTTGAATTTAATTATATGAGATGGGTTAAGTGTTTAATAAATAAAAACTTTGTGTTATGATGGTTTAAATATTATTATTTGAGCCTTTCGATTTTATAAATAATGAGCATTGGTTGGAAGTTACAAGGAGATGAGAATGATCGATCAAATGAATGTGTGAATTCAAAGACATATAGGTTGTGATCAAATTGAATGCAAAAACGTGAGGTTGTGTCATGCCCCAAACACTAGAGTCACACGAAAGCCCACCAAAACACCGTTTTAGAAAATAAGATTTGCAGTTGGAAAACCATCAACTCAAAAATATGTAACATTTGGATAAAAGATCCCCACAGTTCAACTCTCATAAACAGTAAACATGCAATTCCATACATGAATAGGTATATCGGCTCAAGTCGTACAAAACTCGCCTTCTGAAACAGGTAACACATGTAAAAGTACATGTTAAAACAGGAAAACTACAACTAGTCTTCTGCCACCACAGGAATCTAGGTCAACTCCACATGCCCACCTGAAAAAGGTTTTTACAGCAAAATCCCACACCGTGAGCCGAAACCCAATAGAAAATAGACAGTAAAATTGTAAAGCAGGCTATACAATCATAAGCATACAGACTCAACCACATGAGTTAAAAAGGTTTTTCTTCCAAAATCACAAGTTTTTCATCCTTCAAACTATGCATATCATTCTAACAGATATCATGCCACAGTTAAGGGAAAGCTGTAATAAAACAGTATGCTCCACTCGGGCCACACAAACGAGGAGAAAAACATAAATGAAATCCTATGTACCGACTCTGCCACACACAGGGACAAAGGTAACAACTATAGACTCCTACCCATTACCCTAGTTCTAAACCACTTAAGGCCTGCTAGGTAATGACAAGTTCTATACGGAATTACAATAATAAAGCCACTCATGGGGCAACGAACTTCTTTAAGGATTTCCACGACCGATGGACGAAGCGTAACCAAACCACGTTTACGGAGATTAACCCGAGGGACCGTAGCAAACCCACTCTGCTCACATTTTTGGACTTCCACCAAAGAGCAATAGAAACCCAACTCAAAATCACATACTGTCATGGTACATCTATGGAAAAAAATCATTTAAAAATCCACCGTAGCTCAACTACGAAAACCCGCAAACCTCTAAAAATATGTTTTTCAACCCCGAGGGTTAGCTCCAAACCTTTAAAAATACGTTTTTCACCATTTTCACAAACACCTCGTTTTCAAACCTTCTTTTGAAAACTACGAATATCAACACATAGATATCAACACGTCCGAATTATGTTTAAATCGAGAAAGGCATAAAACTCACTTTTTACCCAAAAACCAAGGTTTAAAACTTGAAAATCACATTTAATGTATTTTTTACCTGGTAAAAACATATATAATTGCATATAACACCCTTTAACAATAGTAAGGTCCAGAATCCTACCTCGGAGAGTCAAGAACTCGACGTCTCAAAACTGAACGGCGTCAAAACGAGAATCCGACTGGATGAACGCAAAGCTTACGGCGCATCCAGCAAAGATCCACAAACAAACTAACAAAAAACCAAGTCGCGGACCCAGAAAAGCTAGATAGAAGGCAGAGAAAAGGGAAAACTTAGCCAAAAAGAAAGGTTTAAATAAATATCTCAGCCCCTTAGATATTTATAGCCACGGCAAAAATGTATTGTCCAGTCGACCAAACCCCTATGTCCAGTCGACCGAACTCAAAATTCTCGGTTCAGTCGACTGGGCCAACCCCTCCAGTCCACCGAATTGCTGGGCAGTATGTTTTTCGACGCAAAACAGGTTTTTGGGTCTAAACACAAGCCAAACGAGCCTCAACCAAACCCCGAAAAGTGTAAAACATATTTACACATGCTATTCGACAACTTTAAAACATAAACCATACATCGAGGCTATTCATATACTGAAGAAACATATCATGTATATAAATTATTAGAGCCGCGCAGCGGAAAAAGTTCGATAACGACGTCGTCACCGTAAAAAATGACGTTGTGCGATTTTCATAAAAAATAATAAAATAATATGATATTTTATGATTAAATATACCTTCAAGAAACTTGAACAAGTTTCTTTGATGCCGAATAACGATCCGAGACGACCCAACGATCTTCTGACGTATATCCCGACGCACGTGACGATCCCGGCGAATGGGCACCGATCCGGATCTTCGTGTATTCTTGCCTTGGTTTCTTCTCACACTTATCTCCAAAAGGCAAAATATGGAT
>JAUMHN010152057.1:0-11129 GCA_032360265.1 Heliamphora ciliata
TCAATTGCGTTCTGGGTTTGGGTGCCACAACTTCTCATGGAATACTATGATGAAAAAGTGATGTTTCATATAGCCAAAGCCATTGGTAAACCTCTGAAGATTGACATAAACACAGCTACATCTTCTAGAGGGAAGTTTGTGTGGATTTCTGTTGAGATATATTTGAACACACCGCTTATCCCCTTCGTGGTAATAGGTAAGCATCTCTATGCTAATGAATATGAGCGTATTGACACCATTTCTTTTTCATGTGGTTGGGTAGGTCATCATTGAGAGACCTGTAATAGTAGCTCATGCTCGGACTCAGAGAAGATGGGGAAGAATGTTGAAAAGTTAGGCCTAGGCCCATACCAAGCTCCTACTATCAGGGTTGTGCACTAAAAACCAAATTTGAGTTTTTGGTATTTAGTTTTATTTATTAATAAAATTAGTTTTTCTATTTTATGAGATTATTAATGAGCAAATATATGCGTTTCATTATTTATCTAACATTGTGCATGGGTGTCTTTTATTCTATAATGTATTTAATTTGGTGTGTAGGGTTCGGCTTACACACAAAAGACTAGATTATTAGTTTTTGTAAAATATAAGTTTTGGTTCACAGTCTTAAATAGAATTGAACACACTATCGATAGGACTGTAGTATAGTATTTTAGTAGATCTGTCTTGATTACGAAAAACGGTTGTAGGGATCCAGTCCCTTTTTATTTTGATAATTAATTAAAACTTGTTATAGGATTTTCTGTAAAAAATAGAAAAGTGTTTAATTGTGTGCAAGAATTGAAAAGATCATGATAATGATTGATGAAGATAATTGTATGCTTGGTAATGCATGAAAACAATTATTATGAGTTATTTGGATGAGTTTTGAGATGTTTGGTTCAAAATTCGAACCCTATATATATTTCTTCTTTAGGTTACCTACAGCGGGGGACCGCTTGAGCAGACCATGGGTTCGCTCGAACGGACTGTCAGCAGAGGAATTTTAAAGTTGCGAGTTGAGCCTTTTTCCTTCATTTCCCTCATTCCTTTCTTTCAAAACTAGAACCAAAACCCTAGACTACCCTTTGGAGCTCCCTTGAGCTCCTTTTTCCCTCCATTGTTGGATCCCTCTTTCTCTCCTCTTAGTTATACATTGTTGGAGATTGATCTACACATTAGAAGCTCCCTTTTTACCGAATGGTTGGTGGTTTGCATCATTGGAGCTTGCTAGGGATCGTGTTCTTGTGCGTTTGCATCCAAGAGGTAGGATCAAAGATTAATCTTGATCATTGAATGCATATGAGTGGTGTATTTCGTCGTATTTACATAAAAGCATGAAAAAGTATGCTATTGAAACCCTAGGTTGGGTTTGATATTGAAGCGTGATTAATCTTGGGTTTGTGTATGATTTATGTTAAATCTATCATATTATTGTTCTTGGAGGCACATTAATTTGTGAAATGAGAAGTTGGGGTTTGAATTGTATTAAACCTTTAACAAATTTGGGGCTTTTTGCGTTGGTTAACTCGAATGTTGGAATTGATTCGATTTTCAGTAAATTAGTGGTTGTATTAACCTATTCATGTATAAATCAATTGAGTTTTGATGAAATATAAAAACCATGAGATGATTGGTTGGGGGTTTTGAACTAATTCAACCCGAATGTGAGAAACATGAGAAAATTGATGATTGTTGGTGATTTATAATCCTAATTGTGTTGGGTTGGACGAGAGGAGCAAGTTTGATGGTTGGAATCATGTTAATATTAATGTGAATGATCTAATTAAGGTACCGTATGAATTGATTGGATAATTAAGGTTGGGCTCAAGTAGCTGCTCGGTGAAAGTCTGAAAACTTGCACATGTTTGGATAGGTCCTTCCATCGGGTTAACCCCTATAAAAGAGTGCTTTGGCCAGTCCATCCATTGTTGTTTTCGAGAGAAATCGAAAGCATGTGCTCTCCATGTCAGACTATAGAACGGGTATTAATCTATTGGGCGTTGCGTGGCCCGATTGGAATAACTATGTTTGGGTCTATAGGCACTGTCCGAATTTGGTACTTAATTAAATCAAGAATTGAATTAGGTTTGTAAAACGTTGGTTAAATGATTGGGAACAATTAAAAGTATGAAAATCTTTGAAATTGTTGTGATGTTGGGTGTAATTGGAGGTGTGAATACCTTAAATTGGTTAGTAATGTTTAAAGGATCAAGGAAGTAGAAGTGTTTTAAATGGTGTTTTGGTAGTTAAGAAAATCGATTATGTGGAATGAGGTTTCTATAAACGGAGGTTGATTTTTAAACAAAATTGTTGTGCATTTACATAATCATCCTCACATATCATGCATTTATTCATTTTTAGTCTATTTTTTTATGAGTCTTGACTCATGTTGTATAAATAATTTCAGGTGATGACGAAAAGAAAGTTGCCAAGTAAGGTGGACCGTGGGAGGAACCTAGGAGGGTTGTTTTTTTTGTAGAATTACATGTTCTTTGGAAAGGTCTTTTGAGAATTGTATTGTTGTAATTATAATTTCTTGCTACATTGAAGGATGTATTTGGGTTGGTACAAACCCATTTTGTAAGGTTCTAAGACCATGTATCCACGAATTGTATGCATGTGAGGACGCTAGGCATGTATCTCGGTTTATTCATTCGTTGTTGTATGAGATTCCTTGTTATGGAATGTTAGATTTGAAGTTTTTGAGAAGTTTAGAGTTATTTCAATGCTAAAGAGATGTTTTTACTTCAAGTTTTTGTCTATTGAAAAGCATGTTCAAAGTATGAAAAAATCTAGTATTTTTCTAACACTATTTTTTTTTTTTAGTTTTTTGGCTTGGTGGCTCTCGGCCAGTCCGCCGCTCGAGCAGTAGTGGGTTCGCTTGAGCGGACTCCGTTGAGTTGATCTCTTTGAAAATTTTGTTTAAAAAGGGGTTTTGTTTGGTTTCTTCGGGACATCCTTTTAAGCTTAAATTGACTTATTTGGAGGATTGTTTTACAAACAAAGGCCTCTCATTTGCTTCTTTTTTCTACAAGGAAATTGAATGTTTTAGTTTTAATTTAATCAAAGACTAGTTTCGTTCCTATCTATATTGTTAGGTTTTAGTGTCACATTTTTGGAGCATGATAGATTAGTATCAGAGGTCTAGATTCGAATACCTAGGAGCCGTAGGAATGGTTAATCCATCGTGTGAGAGTTTGCATTGATGTATGACATTTATATTTGGTGTGTTTGCATGATATATTTGCGAAGTGACTTATGTTTGCATGCAATGTGGTATTTAGGTATGAAGGTTGAATTTTTAAGATAATGTGTCTTGTCCTTGGGCGTCCGGTCAACTAGTTCGGGGTTCGAGTTAAAAGGCGTTTGGTTGACATCCATTCTAACAAGAAATCCAAATGAGTTACCCGGATTGGCGTGTCATTCCAATTAGCCCTCCTCGTTACGTGAGATGTGTTGACGTGATTGTACTTGTTAAGTGATAACTTGATTAAAGATGATTTTATTAATGGAAGATGGGTTGGTTTAGACCTTTGTATTGATACCTCTCATTATCTTTTCTTATATAGAACGATGTTACCGAGAAGAGGTAGAGGCCGAGATCGTGCGTTTGCCCAAGTTTTGGAAGAAGGTGATGTACATGCCCCGCAAGAACAAGTGGGCGGTGTTGATGTTATCTAAGATATGTTCACGACTATAAGAGCTTTAGCTGAGGTAGTTAGGGGAGGAGCAAGAACTCCCGAACCGAGGGCTACGGTGGTGATGAGAGAGTTTCGACAGTTGGATCCTCCAAGCTTTTTTGGGAAGCCTCTTCTCAAAGCTGCTACCGAATGGTTAGAAGTGATCACTAAATCTTTGACACACTGGAAATCATGGAAGATGCATTGAGGGTAAGATTTGTAACATTCCAACTTCGGGAAGATGCGCAGAAGTGGTAGATGTTTTCCAAGAAGACCATGGAGGGCATGTGGGCCGCTTTCGCTAGGGTCTTTCTGGAGAAGTACTTTCTAGGATCTTTGAGGGACACCTACCAGGAGGAGTTTCTTTCCCTCATCTAGTAGCATGACGGTGGTCCAGTATGAGGGCAGGTTTGCGAATTTGTCGCGGTTTGCACTGGAGATTGTGGCGGCGAAAGAGTTGCGTGCCAAAAAATTTGAGCGGGGTCTTCAACCCTCCATCAAAGACAGGATTACGGCTCTAGGAATTCGGGTATACGCAGAGCTAGTGAAGACCGCCATCATAGTTGAGAATGCAATGGCTAAAAGCCGTAAGATCAGAGAGAGTAAGTCACACCTGAGAGGTACGAGTGCGTAGTCAGATGGGTGCCAATTTAAGAAGCAGAAGTCAATAGATCCTAGTTCTTTTCCCACGAGATCCCAACAGCAGCCACATTTGGCACTCGCACCATCTATTGCTTCATCGAGGCGTTCTTAGCGTTGGGTTTTAGTGTTATGTTTTTTGGGCGTGACAACTGTAATTGTTTTGACAATTGTTCTAACTCATTGTGCTAGTACACTTTGTGTGTATTAAACTAGATCGCTTGGAGTAATTAATTTTATACTGACTATATAAATTAATTCACACTCCATGGTTATTATGAGTGCTTTTGTACTTAATCCCGAAATAATTATTAGACACATATATTTAATGTTCGTTATTGAGATTGATGATATCCTCTTAAGAAAGTTTATAAATTTTGACCATGCCAAACCCTGGAGGTGGATTTCATAATCTAAGCATGTCAAACAAGTTTAGCGAATGGTCTTAAGAATTTTTCAAAGAAGCCAATTAAATAAGAATGTCAGTATTTTAATTTAATCGATGGATATCTATAATCTTAATGTGGAAAAGAATAAATTAGTATTTAATAACAAGAGCTCGAATAATTTGATTTTGAGAAAAAGGCTCGGAGTGCAACTTTAATTCTTTAGTAGAATAAATTATAATTTATGTTTTAATGAAATTACTTCTAGGTTGTGGTAGGATTTCGGAATTACATTAAGAACACATTCTTATTTACTCCACATGTCCTTGTTGTAGCCTATAAAAGTGCAGTTATAAACCTTAGTTTCAAAAAACTCAGTCAATTGGCTTCAATACTAGGGTTTCCGCGTATTTAAAAATATAAGTCTAATCAATAAGGGTTTTAAATAACACGAAGAACACAGCACACACTACTATCGTGATCTTGGCACTCGGAAATACAGTAGAAGGTTTGTTTGGCGAATTGACTGCTAGTCAAAAACTGTGTTGAATTGTTCACTAAAGATTATTGCAATAAACGGAATCAATCCAACTAGATTTTGAAAGTATAATCATGTTTTAACTTTGGGAGTTAGATCGGGTTTATATTTTTGATTGTTCGATATCAAAATTTTTTAACATGGAGCATGTTTCGGCACTTGCCCGTCTGAATATTTTTTGACTTAAACCATATACATCATCTAAGGATCTTGGTTTTAGGCCCAACAATTGGTATCAGAGCGGTGTTTGATTATGTATATGAATTAAATTAGGGGTTTGAGTAGATTTAGATATGTGCTAATTTTGTTTGATCTAATCTCGACTTTAATGGTCATTATTTTGCATATTTGATTGCATAGTTTTAATGATTATTTATTTTTATTCTTGATTTTTCCACGAAGTTTGATCGTGGTAGCTGATTGTAAACTTTTCAGAGGCATAAGAATCGATGAAATCTTCTTCCTCTATAGTAGGATTGTGAACTCTTCGGAGGCATAAGAATCGATGTAATCTTCTCCATTTATAGTCGGATTGTGAACTCTTCACAGGCGTAGTAATCGATGTAATCTTCTCCCTCTATAGTCGGATTGTGAACTCTTCAGAGGCATAGGATCCATGTATTTTTTGTTTGTTTGTTGTTCGTCAAATTTTGAAGATTGAAGAACAAAGAAAGATGAAGATGAACAATTACAGCAGCAGAACGCGGCAAGCAAGGGCGCAATCGTAGGCACATCGTTGGCTAGCGTGCGCGGTGGCGGTGGTGGTGGCCCAAGCGCGGCGGCAGTGGGCCAGGAACTACGGCAGCGAGCCAGGCGCGATGGCAATGGTCCAAGTGCATCGGCGACGGCGGCAGGGTAGCTGCGTATCACAAGAGTTTTGTTGGCTACAGAATGGTGATTGGTGCAAAATTCTAATTTTGACAAGACTATAGGACTTTTGGATGAATAGGAACTCTTTGACTTAAAGAGTTTTAGGTACACCATAAAAGTTAAGATTCTGTATTTATTTATTTATTTATTTAAATGCGTGAATGATTTTTTTTCGATTTCTACTTTCTGTTCAATTGAATTAATCTTTTATTCGAAGATAATTTTTTTTTGTAACGAATAATAAAATAAAATATTCTTTAAAAATTTTTTAAAGAGAATTTTAAAATTTTATTTTGTTACCCAAAACACGTTTAAGATGGATTCAAAAATCTGGTATCTTAGAAAACGTGCCGGTTAATTTTGAATTTTGAATTTATTAAAGATTTAATTTAAATATGTTTTTTTCGAAAATAGTTTTAATATATGTAATAGGAAAATAAAATTAAAATTCTTAAGTTTTAATTTAAATTTTTTTAAGATAAAAAAATTTGAAAAATTTTATTTGTTACTCATATAATAAGTAAAGATGGTTAAAATCAAAATCTTTTGAAATGTGTGATTTTTAAAAATTATAATTTAATTAAAATTAAACAATTCTTATAACCCTTAAAAATATTTTAAAAACTGAGTGAAGAAATTTATTTACAGATAAATTCCACGATCTCTATCACTAGTTTGTAAATGATGTAATTATTTTTGTGTGTCGGCTTTAAGGCCTTCTTCCCCATTGAACAGGATTAATTATGGACCGAAGTTACGTCAGCTATTTAATTTTAATTGGCATGGTTTATTATCTAGATAGTAAATTAATTGGAGTTGGCATATTTGGACAAATACTGAATAGTATATGACATTTCCATCGAAACATGCTATTCACGGTATACCAGGCTACTGGCGAGTTTTTTTAAAAATGGTAGAGCGAACCCAATTTTAAAATTGAACTTAAAGTTTTTGCTCATCATAATTAATTTTTTAATTATTAAAAAGAAACTTGGATATCGTCTTAACTGCCGAGAATTGTGTTAACAGATATTTGTCCACCAGCACCTGATGAGGGGGCGACTAAATAAGAAACTAGACTTATCAGAAGTGGCAGAAGGCTGATCAGATGACTCGCTGTTATATTTTAGTATTCATGTCAAATGTACTGCAGCTTCTGCATCAGTTTATGTCCAGTGCCTATGATTATAAACTCAAAGAGATGTTTAGGGATCAAAATCGTGCGGTTAGGGAGGTGGCCATGAAACCACTGATAAACACAAATATGGCTGAAGGCATCCCAGTTACGGACCATGTTCTGAAGATGATTAATCTTTTGAATAAACTAGAGATCCTTGTAGCTAATATTGACGGGAAAACCGAGGTCAATATCATACTCCAGTCGTTACCTGATAGTTTTAAGCAGTTCTACCTAAACTATACCATGAACTGGTTTAGTTTTTCCTTGGTAGAACTATTTAAAGAATTTCAAGCAACTGAGGGTGTTCTTAGGAAGCAAAAAAGTGTTATTGTTGCTGAAAAAAGTTCTTTGTAGGACTATTTTGATAGATAATTAAAAAGTGTTACGAGATTTTCGGTGAAAAGTGGTTAAGTGCCTAATTTTGTGAAAGAATTTAAATTTAACCATAATGATGATTGGAAATGAAAATTAAATGCTTGGTAATGCATGAAAAAGAATTTTGTGGGTTGTTTGAATGAGTTTTAAGGTGTTTGGCTCAAAATTCAAAACCTTAAACGTTTCTTTTCTCGGACTGCACAGAGCGGGGATTCACTCGAGCAGCCTTGGCACCACTCGAGCGATGTGTCGGCAAAGAAGTTTTAAAGTCGTGAGTTGGGATTTTTATTTCTATTTCTCTCTTTTCCTTCTCTCTCTAACTCGAGCCTAAAACCCTAAAATTCCCATTAGAGCATCCTTGAGCTCCTCATACCCTCCGTTGATGGACCTCTCTTGATCTCCTTTCGATTATATGCCATTAGGAGTTTGTGCTACGCGCTGGAAGCTCCCACTTCACCATTCGGTTGAAGGTTTTCATCATTGGAGCATGCTAGAGCTTGATTCTTGTTGATTTTTTATTCAAGAGGTAGGATCTATGATTATTGTTATTCATTGCATGTATATGAGTTGTATTTGTTATTGAATTTATATAAAAGCATGAGAATTATGTTTTTGAAACCCTAAGTTAGGGTTGATGTGAAAGAATGATGAATCTCGAGTTTATGGATTATTTATAGACATAGTTGTTGGAGAACTTTTAATTTTTGAACTGAAAAGTTAGGGGTTGGATTGGATCAAATCTTGAACAAATTGGGGATTTTTAGGTTGGTGAACTCAAATGATGAAATGATTGAATTTTGGACAAATTGGGAGTTGTGTTAATCTATTTGTGTATAAGTTTCATAAATTTCAATGATACATGAAAACCGATAGTGTGATGGGTTGAGGATTTTGAGAAAATCCTATGAATTGATGAACATGAATAACATGAGGTGTTTGATTGGGAGTTTTGGATTTTTTTCAATCCGAATATATGAAATATGGGAATATTGAAAATTGTTGAGAATTCAAATCCTAAGTGTGTTGGGTTTGACGAGAGGAACCGAGTTGACGATTGGACTCGTGTAGGTTTTGATGTAAAAGATCTAATTAAGGTACCTTGTGATTTGATTGGATAATTAAGTTGGGCTTGAGTAGCTCCTCGGTGAAATATTAAAAACTTACGCAATGTATGGTAGGCCATTCCATCGGATTAATCCCTGTAAAAGCATGGTCTGGGTGGCCCACCCATCGATGTTTCTAAGAGAAATCGAAAATGTATGCTCTCCGTCTCGGACTATAGAAAGGGTATTTATCCATTAGACCTCACGTGTCCCGATTGTGATAACTATGCCTAGGTCTATAAGCTTCGTTCAGGCTTTGCTATTTAATTAAATCAAGAATTGGTTTGAGTTTGAAAAACCTTGGTTAATGGTTGAGAGAAATTAAAAGTATGAAAATCATGAATCGAATGGGTTTCCAAAACCTTGGTTAAAACGATGGTGAATAATTGAACTTATGGGAACTTTTGAAATTGTGGTAAGGTCGAATGAAATGGGGAATTGTGAACATCGTGAATTTATTTGAAAATGATAAGGAAATAGATGATTAAAATGATAGTGTTGTGTTTGAAAATAAAGTTGGTTTGTATATGAAAACCTAGTTATGTGAGTAGAAATTTGTTAAAAAAAATGAAATTGATTTTGGATAAACCTTGTCGTGTATTTCACATAACCATCCTCGCATATCATGCATTGTTATTTTTAGTTTATTTTTTACGAGTCTCGGTTCAGGTTGTATAAAACATTTCAGGTTATAATGTGAGAAAAGTAGTGGAATGAGAAGAATGGTTGTGGGGACCCCTTTGAGTTATTTTGTTTGAATTACACATCCTTGGAAAAAAATCTTTTGGACATTGATTAATGTAAAATGTAATTCTTTTTGGTACATTAGATGAATGTATCCAGGGTCGGCAAAACCCGGTTTGTAATCCCCTAAGGCCGAGTATTCATGAATTGTATGCATGTAAGAATGTCGGGTTTTCATTCGGGCTTTATTCTTGGTTTTTGTATGAAATACCATGGTTTAAATGTTGGGTTTTCAAATTTTCGAGATGTATGGAATTATTTTAAAAGCTATATGTACGTTTTAACTTCAGATTTTGACCGTTGAAAACCATGTTTAACGGTTGTGAAAATCAAATGCTTGCCCAACACTTAGAAAAATTTTCAGGTTTTTGGCTGTTTTACTCTCGGGTACCTCATCGCTCAAGCTGTATTGAGTCCGCTCAAGTGAACTCTGCCGGGTGAAATTCTTTGGAAAATTGGTTGAAAAAGAGGTTTTGTTTGTTTTTTTTTTGGGGATCCTTTTAAGCTTAAATTAAATTATTCGGAGTATTATTTTGCAAGGAAAGTACCCTCTTTTACTTCCATCTTTTACAAGGAAAATGGGATGTTTGGTTTAATCTAAACAAAGTTTGCTTCCCTCTAATTAATTGTGACGTGGTTTCCTTTTAAATTCTAGGATTCGAGTTTCTTTCCTATTTATATCATGAGGCTTTATTGTTTCATTTTTGGGGTGTGACATTCTTCCTCTAAGCCGATAGGCAAGAAAAAAAAGGGTCATTAATAGGGAGGCACAAGTCTAAAGGCAGCTAATAGGCCAAAAGCGGGTGTGAAAAAATCGAAAAGCAAGTGTTTTCACTGCAAGTAGACATGAGTCTGGAAGAAGTAATGCCCAGTTTTCTCACCAAGCAGAACAACCAAGGGGTTTCAGGAAATCAGATAGCTCAGTGATAGAGAGATATATTTGCACATGGGTAATAATACAACGGTGGCAATAATTGCAGTAGGAGATGTCACTCTTAGTTTTAGTAAAGCTGGAGTTTTAATTTTAAAAGATTGACTTTATGTACCATTAATTAGAAGGAATTTAATTTCAGTTTCTAGATTGGTTAAGGATAAATACTCTGTTTATTTTAATAACTCCGTCGTTATTAAGGATAATAAACGTTTTATTTGTTCTGATACATTGGTGGATGATTTGTATGTTATAACTACTATCTCTCTTATATTACAAATAAATGAATTGAATAATACATCTAATTTACATTTGAAGAGAAATGAACTTTCTAAAATAAAACCAAACGTATCTTTGGTATTTACGCTTAGGTCTTATAAATCTAAAAAGGATGGATAGACTGGTTAAAGATGGACCTTTGAGTTCATTGGAAATGGAGGAACTCTAGTTTGTGAATCCTGCTTGGAAGGAAAAATGACCCAGATGCTATTTTCGGCTAAAGCCTATAGAGCTAAAGAACCGTTGGAAGTGGTTCACTTTGATATATGTGGACCTATGGCTATCCAGGCTAGAGGAGGCTTTGAGTATTTTGTCACTTTTATTGATGATTACTCAAGGTACGAGTACGTTTATTTGATGCACAGTAAGTCTGAATACATTGTAAAATTCAAAGAGTTTAGGGCAAAAATGAAGAAGCGTTT
>JAUMHN010152057.1:11139-22797 GCA_032360265.1 Heliamphora ciliata
ATTAAGACACTACGTCTGACCGTGGTAGCGAATACATCTTTGGAGAGTTTAGGGACTACTTGTTAGTAGAGGGGATTACATCTCAGTTGACTGCACTAGGCACTCCACAACAGAATGGTATAGTAGAAAGAAATAATAAAACTTTTATGGAGATTGTAAGATCTATGATGAGTTATTCAGAGTTCCCTGATTTGTTTTGGGGATTTGCATTAAAGACAGCGGCTTATATTCTGAATTTAGTACCTACTATTCCCACAAAATTGTGGACCAGGCGCAAGGCTAGTATAAGATATATTTAGATTTGGGGGTGTCTAACACACGCGCTGAAAGAGAACACGATAAGTTAGAACCGAGAACAGAAGTCTATTTTTTTGTCAGGTATCCTAGGGGAACAAAGGGTGGTTTATTTTATAATTCTAAAGATCAGAAAGTTATTGTAGTACCAATGCCTAATTCTTGAAAGAGGATTATATAATGGACCACAAGCCCAAGAGTAGAAATGTTCTAAAGAAACTGAGAAGAAATAGCAGAAGTACAGGAGAAGCGCTACGAAAAAGTGTTATCAATATCTTCTTGTCTCGTCGTAGTGGGAGGATTATCGAGACACATGCAGATCTTGAACCAGATCGGGTTGCTACCATCGACATGCCGATTTTACAACCAGAGCAGCATGTGGATGATGGTGCACAAGGTTTAGAATCAACACAATGTGTCATTTCTAATACACAGACGTATGTAGTACCTCATTGTAGTGGGAAAGTTGTTCATCAACCTAATCGGTGCATGTTCTTGGGAGAATTTTTTAACAATATCCTGACAGAACTAGATACCGAATTCTGTAATTACAACAAAGCACTCCAAGACAAAGATACAGATCTTTGACAAAAAGACTATGAATTTAGAGATGGAGTCTATCGTACTCCAATTAGGTCTGGGAACTTGTTGAACCACTTGAAGGGGTAAAATTCATCGAATGCAATTAGATCTATAAGAAGAAGAGTGGAACAGACAGGAAGGTGAAAACCTTCAAAGTTAGGCTTATTGCAAAAAGGTTTACTCAAAAAGAAGGGATCGATTATGAGGAGACTTTTTCGCCAGTTGCTATGCTTAAGTCTATTCGAATTCTCTTATCTATTGCAATTCATTTTGAATATAAAATTTGGCAAATAGATGTCAAGATAGATTTTCTTAATGGAAGGCTTGACGAGTGTATCTTTATGATACAACCAGATAATTTTATAGCAATGGGCCAAGAGCACATGTTGTGCAAACTTAAAAAATTTATTTATGGACTTAAGTAAGCATCTAGGTCTTGGAACACTCGGTTTGATCAGACCATTAAGTCTTATGATTTTGACAAAGTCCTGACAAGTCCTGTGTGTACAAGAAGCGTGATGGAAGCGTGGTGGTGTTTTTAGTACTTTATGTAGATAATATCTTGTTCATCGGAAATGATGTTGGAGTGTTATCTTTGGTGAAGTTATGGTTATTCGGCTAGTTCGATATGAAAGATTTGGGAGAAGCGAGTCACATCCTTGGGATCAAGTTTATGCGAGATCAGAAACAAAGGATATTGGGTTTATCACAGGTTACTTATATCGATATGATCATTGCTCGTTTTAGCATGCACAATTCCAAGAAATGGTTTCTCCCTTTCAAGTATAGAATCACTTTATCCAAGGACCAGTATCCTAAGACAGCTATCGAGATAGAGAACATGAAGGCAATTCCTTATACTTCGGCAGTAGAAAACCTCATGTATGTCATGCTTTACAGTAGACCCAACATTTGTTTTGCTATTGACATGATTAGCAGATATCACTCTACTTTAGGGCAGGAGTATTGGACAATGGTAAAATATATAATTAAATACCTTAAAAGAACTGGGAATTATATGTTGGTATACCAGGTAGATAATCTAGTACCTTTGGGGTACACAGACTCGAATTTTTAGTTAGACAAGGACTTTCGAAAATCTACTTCAGGATATGTATTTACATTGGAAGGAGGAGCCATAAGTTGGAGGCGTATCAAGCAGTGCTGCATTATTGATTCCACCATGGAGGCCGAATACGTGGTAACTTCTAAAGCAATCAAGGAGACCGTTTGGCTCAGAAATTTCCTGTTGGATCTAAATGCAGTACCTTTAGTACAGTTGGCAATTGCACTTTATTGTGATAATAATGAAGAGATTGCCAACTCGAAAGAACCAAGAGCCCACAAGAAAGAAAAGCACATCGATCGTAAGTATTACCTGATACGAGAAATCGTATAGAGAGGTTATATAGCTATGACCAAATTGCATCAGTAGATAACCTTACAGATCCTTTTACAAAAAACTTACCGGCTAAGACTTTTGACAATCATGTAGAGGGCATGAGAATTATATGTATACCAACATAATTTTGAGTATAAATGGGAGATTATTATGGTTGTATACTAAAAACCAAATTTGAGTATTTAGTATTTAATTTTATTTATTAATAAAATAGTTTTTTCATTTTATGAGAATCTTAATGAGTAAATATATACGCTTTATTATTTATTTAGTCTTTTATTCTATATAGTATTTAATCTGGCGTGTAGAGTTCGACTTACACACAAAAGACTAGATTATCGGTTCTTGTAGAATATAAGTTTTTGGTTCATAGTCTTAGATGGAATTAAATGCAATATCGGTAAGACTGTAGCACAATGTTTTTGTAAGTCTATCTTGATTACGGAAAACGATAATTATTTTGATAATTGTTCCAACTCATTGTACTAGTACACTTTGTGTGTATTGAACAGAACCGCATTTAGGTAATTTATTTTATACTGACTATATAAATTAATTCACATTTCATGGTTATTATGAGTGTTTATACTCTTAATCTCGAAATAATTATTAGACACGTATATTTAATGTTCGTTATTGTGCGATCTTTTACGAATCTATAATCCCAGTGAGTTGGATAACATTATTAATTATATGGTGGATATTAATAATTGACGGAATCAACGTTCCGTGATTGGGATTAATGATATCACCTTAAGAAAGTTTATAAGTTTTGACCGTGCCAAACTTTGCAAGTGGATTTTATAATCTAACATGTCAAATAAATTAAGCGGAAGGTCTTAAGAATTTTTTAAAGAAACCGATTAAATAAAAATGTTAGTATTTTAATTTAATCGGTGGTTATCTGTAATCTTAACGTGGAAGAGAATAAATAAGCATTTAATAACAGGAGATCGAAAAATTCGATTTTGAAAACAAGGTTGGGAGTGCAATTATAATTCTTTAGTAGAATGAATTATAATTTATATTTTTATAAAATTACTTATAGATTGAGATAGGATTTCATAATTATATTAGGAGTCCTCGTCTTATTTACTTTATAAGTCCCTGTTGTTGCCTATAAAAGTGCAGTTATAAACCTTAGTTTCAAAAAAATCAGTTAATTGGCTTCAAGACTAGGCTTTTCACATATCTCAAAACCTAAGTCTAGTCAATAAGGGTTTTAAAGAACACGAAGAACGTAATCCACACTACTATAGGGTCACCCCAATCGGGCCACTCTTCCAGCTAAGCTCTTACATTCTCTCTTTCTCTTTTAAGTGATTTCTAGCCTACTAGTCTCTTAGAGAAAGAAGAATCCCCCCAAATCCTTTATGTAAAAAGGAAGGATTCCTGAAATCAAAACCCATAAGGTACATAAGATTTGAGAGTTTGGTCCATCTAATATATCATATTTGAAAACTCTTAGTTGTTATCTGTTGGGAATTGAACACCAATCCCTAAACGATAATGGAAGCAAAAATCATGCACACACCAAATAAAAGAATCATGTAAGGACCTACGTGGTTCGACACAACCTGTCGATGTTCACGAGTGCGAGAGATAATCTATTATAACCTAGAGTGTACAATTTTGAGATAAAAAATACCCCAAAACCTGATACTCACAACCTGTGTCCTGAAATAAACCTCGTTTCCCCACTCAAGAGTTACTCTCATGCCCCCAGTAATTTTTCATCTCTCCCTACATCTTTATCCCCTATGATTAAACTCTCCATGCGCCTACTAGAACTATATTTATAGGCAAACTTAAGAACCTTAGGCGACATATAATTATAAAACCCAAAAATCCTAACTTCCATATAATTATGAAACCCTAATTATATGAGTTCGCAGAATATAAGACACACACCCAACAATCTTCACCTTGGCCTGAATTCTGCAAACCACTTTGAAGATAACCAGTGTCGATGTCGATTATGTCGTAGTCGTCGTTGTCAATCTGCCATACTCAAACCAGCATGGCCCACTCCTCTACATTAAGATGCCTAACACCTATTCATCGAGGTGTCCTGCATCCTCAACCTATTCGCCGAGATGTAATGAATTCCAATCATCTGTCAAATTAAGAAATCATCTGATTTGGCTCCACTTGCAACTGATCTTGATAGTACAGTGCATCATCTTTTTTTTTCTTGTGCAAAATAAATATTTTTGGTTTATACAGTACGAAATCAAAAATTATATCTTGCTCTGCTCACTCACGCAAGAATTTACGCAGTTTGGCACAACCCACCCACTATGGCCATTTTGAGAAAGAGGGGTCGGGCCATTTTCCTTTTTGGACAACAATTGTGTTTGGATATTTCTTTTTATAAAAACAAGGATTTCTTTTTATAACATAATAGATCAAGATATCCATACATATGAAGAATGGAGTGAAATGCCCCGATCTAGAAATAACATAACCCGACTAAACTTTGGAAATCAGCCCGAAGTGATAAACCATTTTCCTTAAAATTAAATATTTTAAATAGTCCATTTACGCCCAAAAATTCATTTAAGGAAAACCTGTTTTTAAAACAACTATTGACAAAATCACCCAACGGATCCCACACGAGCGGACTCCTAACCGCTCGAGCGGTGAGACGCCCGAAACTTTTTGCCCAAAATTGTGAAAATTTTCTAAGTTTGGAAAATAACAACCACATCTTCTCCTTCTTTAAACAAGATTTTAAACCAGCAAACAAAGACATTAAATATTCATAAAAGAGCAAATTAACCATCTTTCCATGAGGAACCCGATTTCAAACCTCATTGTTTAGAAGCATTATTAAAAAGATTAAAGCGTCCAACCCAATCAACCAACGAGCATCCTCACATGCATGCACAATATAAATATATGACCTTAAGGCCTTATAGCACGGGTATTTTGACCCCAAATTACAATATTCCAAATACTTAGTAGGGTAAGAATTACATCTTTACAATTTCATTTCCCAAAAACCAACTATCCAAAAAGAAGTGTAATCCTATCCATTAAACAAAAAGGTCCAACGACTGTCATCTCAGCCCACAATCTTCTTCCCGCTACCACCTGAAATGTTGTTAAACAACATGAGCCGAAACTCGTAGGAACGAGATTAACATTGAATAAATGCATGACATATGAAGATGATTATGCAGGATGCACACAGTAGGTTGATGAAAATCATATCGTTTGTTCTAAAGTAAATTCCCAATACATAATCGGATTTGTATAAAAAGATTATTATACTAAATTCCTTAATTTTCGTAAGGTTAACCATTTTACTATTCTCGATTAACCCGACACATTTACCATTCTCACATTCTCTAATTAAGGTTTTACCAACCCAATCAATTACAACGCAAGCATACACACACTTTGTTGACAATTCTCATATTCTACCAACTCGTGGTTAATAAATATAGCCACCATATTCTACCAACTCGTTCGTCTATACGCCGGACGAGCATATAAACCCACGTAACGTTACAATCAACCCGGCCACACAGGCCCCATGAAGTAACAAAACGTTCTGTACCTCGACATGACTAACATCCTTTTTTGGTTCACTAACCGACAGGCAGAGAACCCAATCTGCGCAGTTTTTCAGTCTTTCACCGTGGAGCAACTCGTGCCCAACCTTAAACGATCCCTTAGATCCCAAATCAGTCCTTTTAATATTTTAAATCACAATACACACGCGCGAGTCCAGCCTCAAAGGTTCCTCTCGCCCAACTCATATCATTACACATTTTCATTATTCACATTTTCAATATTGTAGGGCTCAAACCTTGGACTAACCATCTACATTGTTTAGAATCCACTAATTAATTAGTTTTACACAACAAAATCCACATTTTTCACATGATATCAACATATGTCACATAAATTCATGGAACAAGTATACAATGGGTTATCACAACCCCCAATTTAACTAACAAACATATCAATTTCATCACACTGGTTCTTTAAACCCAAAGCCCCAATTTTCATGGTTTAGACCCAAAACCCCAAATTCTAATTTCTCATTTCTCAATCCAACCACATAAAACAACAATGTAAAGATAGGAACATGTAAAATCCTCCACAAATTTAAGATGTAACCCTCATTATCACCAAACCCAAACCTAGGGCTTCAAAAACATCATTTTCATGCTTTTATATTCATAGAATAGACAATACAACACATATCACAAAGATATTCAAGGAAAGTCTTAAATCCTACCTTAGGGATGCTAGATCCATAAGCAGAAGCCTCAAACGAGCCCCAACCACGAGAATCTCCAACTGCACAGCGAGAAAAACGCCCCCAAAGCCAAGATCGGGCCTCCAACAGTTGAGCTACCGAGAGGAGAGCAAGAGATCGCCTCAAGAAGGACCAAGAAAGCTCCCACACTCTTCAAACATAAACCCTAGTCCTCACCTTTACTCTAGAGAGAGAGAGAGAGAGAGAGAGAGATATGAAAAGAATGAGAAGAAAAAAGGTCCCACGCAACTTTTAAAAAGTCTGTTCCGCGACAGTCCACTCGAGCAAACCCCCACCGCTCGAGCGGTCCCCTCCTCTAGGAACTCTCGACCACCTGTCCGCTCAAGCGGTCTCCCCACCGCTCGAGCGGTCAGTGTTGAGAGGCAAACTAAACACAAGCTGCCAGAGCTGAGCTGAATCACAAATCAAACACCTCACCATGATGTTCCCATGTATTACCCCGCACTTAACTCTCGTTAGCAAACATATACAAACTCAAAAGTTTAATTCTCATGCAACATCTACGCGTATAACCGTTCCCGCGGAACCTAGCATATTGTCTTTCATAATTATAAGAAAATAACAAGGGACCCAATCTCTACATGAAGTCACCACTTGGTTTTTGACAAAAACCAAGAAAAATAAAATAAGCAACGGTTCTGAGTTAACATTTAAAAAGAGTTCGAGAGCTAAGGTACGGAAGATGGAGGTGTTAGGCACCACTTTCACCGAACCGTTAGGCTAGACTATACTTTATCACTATTAGTTTTTGTTTTAAAATTTTCAAAGATAAAAAATATAGAATGGAAAGTTAAAGAGAGTTCTACAAAAGCAAGCAAGAAAATGACAATTCATTCTAAGGAAGAAAGGGTGAAATCCTAGGGGTCGTGTAGCTTAGGTTATTGTTTCTAACATGCTACATTTATTTGTTTGAACAAAACACAATAAGTTATATAAAAAGAGCTAAAAGTCCTATCAAAAGAAGGACAAGAATCCTAATGCCTAATGGAAAGGCTATATAGTTTGAATCTCTAACATGCTGCACATATGTTCAAATAGAAACAGAACCAAATATCAGGACATAGTTTTAAACTACTGGACTAACAAAAGTTCACATCTGTGGAAACGAAAGGTTGCAGCCGTGACGAATGATGAAGAAAATACTGCGACCGTGATAAACATACATGGCGGTCGTCATGAACAACACAAAAATCACACGGTCGTGACAACAGAATGTTACTGCCGCCAAGTTTTAAAAAATTACAGAGAGATTTTTCAGTGTCCAGTGTGTGAGTGAACACAAAATTATGCAAAAAACATGTTCACATTTGATAGGTCACAATTAACATACTGTTTTACACAAAATCTCAATTGTATTCATACTTATCACTTTTTTTACTGTATCCTATGGTCTAAACGAAAACACACGCTCGACATAAATGAATTCATAAATAAAATAACATTAAAAAACTTAATAAATAGTAACCATAATCGCAATGTAACGATCAAGTTCAGACCCTAGTTGTAACAACCTGATTGATAATGACCTGTGTAAAGACCCAGCCCAAACCCTAGTATTAGTGACGGATAGTTCACGAGGCCATAAAACACGGAAGAGGTTCGAAACCCTAATTCGATTCAAAAACCCTAAGTTCGATCTAGAACCCTAAAAAAGTCCACAACTGAAGTAACAAAACCTTAACACCTGAAGAACCTCCCAACATTCTAAATTAAGTAATTATCATGAAATAATGTATTAAAAATCAAAAGTTCTCATAATTAGGATAAAATGACCGTTTTGCCCCTAGTACAGCAAAAAATCTTAAAAATTTAAATTTTGACACATGGACACCCTAAATCAGATATTCAAGAACAATTAAGTTGCAAAGGATAAAATTACATAAAAAATAACAAAAATTCCCCTTAGTAGCCGGCCACCTTGAAAGTTGTGCCAAAAAGTAGCCTTTTGCTTTCTTTTAAGCTTAAAAAGATGAGAAAGGTATCAAATCAAGCATTGTGATTATCTAACACTTGTTGAACAAGTAATATATATAACAATATGATATTATAGGTTAACAAAAGCAAACAAATCATTATTGAAATTCATACACACTAAAATAAGTCAAAAGCCATATTTTTGTCAAACTAGCTTAATTTTACTGAAAAGACTACATATATTTAATCAATTACTATGAAAATTATGATAATTCATGAGAATACTAAATTTATCATAGACAGACTAAAATAATAAATTTCAATAGAAAAAAACACCAAAAAGATACATCAAATTAGCTTTTAAAGTATTTTCTTACACAAAAGGGCACGCAAACCTAGGTAAAACCCCAATATTGATGTGGGGTCAGATTTTTGTCTCCCAAACTGACCCCTAGCTGTATTCCCTACCCCAAATCTGATGTATATCTCTCAAACTTTGTACCAAATCACTTCACCCATGTGATATGGAAGAAAAAGGACTTAAAATTTACATCATTGTGTTCCCTAGCGTTGCTTATATAAACCAAGCCAAACACCCTCTTTCCCCCTTCATTATTTTTGGTCAAGTGAGGTGAGAGACCAGATTTTCATTGTTCTTGAGTGTTCTTCCAAGTTTGAGAAAAAAAGAAGGAGAAAGAAGGAGAAAGAGAAGGAGAAGAAGGTTCCAAGGAGGAATTAATGAGTGTTTTCCTAAAGCCAAGTCCTTTCATCCTACCACTCTTTGAGCCTCTAAACAAGTAAGTAAAATCTCTAAACGTTATGTCTAATATCACCCAAAATATCCCTCAACTCATCTCTCTAAACACCTTAAAAATCGAGAACCGAAAACAAACTGAAAAGGCGTCATAGTTGAGAAATAGGGGCTGTTGTGTTCTTGAATGATATGAAATGTGGTTGTGTGTTGTTATTTTTGAGGTTGATGACTTAAAAGTGATCTAGAACCTTGATATTCATGTGTAAAATACAAGCATACAAAAAAATGAAAGAAAACCTTGACGTTTCATAAGTAGGAGACTTGAACATGAAAGGACCAGATTTTTGAGAACTTGAATGTTTCTTCCATGATCTTTGAAACTCCATAACTCAACGTAAAAAATTGATCTAAGCATGTTCTTTATGTCCAGATTTATATTTTTGTGTTATCTATCATCCAAAGTTGGTTTCAACTCATTTGAGTA
Organism: Heliamphora ciliata; assembly: GCA_032360265.1. Classification (NCBI taxonomy): domain Eukaryota; kingdom Viridiplantae; phylum Streptophyta; class Magnoliopsida; order Ericales; family Sarraceniaceae; genus Heliamphora; species Heliamphora ciliata. The sequence continues at coordinate 20,864 of JAUMHN010152057.1, forward strand.
AGTAGAACGCCAGATATTGTAATTCTACCAAAGTGTGTCATTTTTCTATCAATCGACAATACCGACCCAAAACCCCTAGTTTACAATGAGATTCGAGCTTTGGCTAAAACATACAAGTTGTAGATAACATGTATATCTAACTATCCACCAAAACGGAGCACAAAATATTGAGATTTGATAGGTCAAAACTCCTATGAAACTCTCTATTGTGTTTCAGCCCTTAAAGGACACTTCTGTCACATATTTTTGTATAGCTAAAATCCCCTATTTTTAGTGACCTACTCTAAAAGTGGTCTACATGAACATGGTAGGTAACATATTGAACTACCTTCTATCCAAAAATCAGACCTAGATGCCTCGGGAAAGTCCCCCAAAATCATTTCAAACTCTTTGTCCAAAATCGGTTCTGCTAAGGGTTTGGCGGCTGACAGAACCTATTTTACAACACGGCTTATATCTTCAACTTGTTCCAAACAATCACCCCTAGCACCCTTCCTGCGACTTGTAGGGGACATGTTTAACTAGAACATATCCACAAATGGGCTCATTTGAACTTGATCTGAGACCCCAAAACTGAGACCAATAGAGGCATATTTTCAGTAAAAGTTTGATGAAAGTGCTGAACCGTTTTCTCTTAGAATGATTTATTCACCCGTTTGCCTTAGGTTTTGGCCTTAGTGATAAACACAATAGTTGTAGAAAATATTTTTATCTAAATGGTGTTTGAAAATCATAACTTAATTCCAAGTCTAGGTACCCTAAAACCCTACCGACCCTTGAAATTTAATACTTGAACTTGGCCTTTAAAGTTGCTATGTGTATGTTTGAGTATCTTTTGTCGTGAGACCCGAGTTTGTGTTTTGACTGATTTGAATTAGTTTATTAGTATTTTTAAGTGAATGTACGATGATTTCAACTTATGCCATCAAGTTTGAATTGTATCTTAAGAATTAAACTTGCCCCTCACACAGTTGTACTTAGCTTAGTGAGTTGTACCATGAACTTTGCCATGCTAATTGATACCATGTTATAGATAGTTGCACTTGAGATCCATATTATACATCATGGGCATTGTCACTTGCATCTTGGCATATTGGAGTCCATCTGTGTAAACTGTTGTTGGGATGGGTTATTGTCCTTCTTGGTTCTAAGCCTAGGGCGCCCCTAGTTGTCATTTTTATAAATGTTTTGGGATATATTTCCCTTGTACACCCTGGGTGCGTCCCCAGTGTTACAAATTTGGTTTATACACTTGTACACCCTTGGTGCATCCCGGTGTTACAAATTTGGTTTATACACCCTGGGTGCATTCTCGGTGTTTGAAATAGTTTATCATGAATATTGTTAGGCACCATGTATTCGTCACTAGCATTTTGGTTTTGATGGCATGCTATTATTGGTAGTTTGGACTTTGGAGTTGACACTGGTGCGAAGGCATCATGCTTCTTAAGGTGGGATTGTTTAGGTTCAACCTAAACCCCGCGTTGTTGCCATTAGGTAAAACAGCTGAGGTATGAAGCCTAGGCGAGCGTTTATTATTCGAGTGATGGCTTTAGTGTACAATTTATCCATAAAGTCTACTATGGTAATTCCTGGTGTGAAATTCCTGTTATGATCTGGGTGTATGTCGGGTTTAGCATTTGCATTGCATACATAACATATCATACTCGCATGTTTATTGACTTATCTGCGACCTTGTTATAAATTTGTTTGTCTTCTTGACTTTAAAGTGTGCTTGAGTGTTACTTGGCATGCGTTGTAATATATTTTGTTGTGAGTTTGGTTAGAATATTTAGGGAGTTTTCTTCTGGGTTTTAGCTCATAGCATTCGTGCCACAGGTGAGGAGGAGAAATTCTTTGAGGAAGTCGCCCCTAGTGAAGAAGAAGGTTTTGAAGAACAAGGTGAGTGGCAGGAGCCAGCAGACCCCGACAAC
>JAUMHN010152167.1:0-22796 GCA_032360265.1 Heliamphora ciliata
TAAAAATATTCAATTAACTTAATTTTTTATGTTATTAATAAAATTAATAAATACTACAAAATAAACGATTTTATTATGAAAATATATTTTAAAAAATACAATATATAAAATATTTTTATCCTTAATCAAAGTATATAAATATTTATCCTAAAATTTGGTAAAATGTTTTGGGAAGAATAGCATTTCCCTAAGTTTTATATTAGTATCAGTCCCGTTCCTATTTCGGTTATGTGAGAGATGACCCAATATCCCCATATTCGTGGTTCCACTGAAAATCAAATTGCCGAAAAGATCGCACATAATGGGAAGGCTTCTGAAAAGTATCTACCCTTTTCCAAAGATCATGACAATACAAATGGAAGATATTCTCTTTCGATACAATCGAAAATAAATTTGTGGGAGAGGAAATACAAACGGCACGAAGGCATCGGTTTGAAAGGGAAGAATATCAAGTTTTCAAATGGAAGAACATCTCGTTAATGAACTGGTATCAGTTCTGTAATGGTTCGTTTTGGTAAATTGATAACTCAAAAACCCTAACATTACGAATTGAAATGATATTGTACACTATTGTATATCTGTTCTTCAATAGTTCAATGTTACTTTCATTAAAAACATTTGATTTCATAGTGATTTAGGGATTTGATATTCAAGTACCATATTGTTGTACTGAAAGTATCATTTGGATGCTTATCTGAGCTCGAACTCACAAATTGTGAGACCCGATTCCATTTTATTTTTGTAATGTTTATTCGATGTGTTGGTTATTACTTTAATCGTATATAGAATAGCATGTTTAGATATGTGTTATACATAGGGGAATTTGGTTTTGTCTCTTTGTTTAGGTTTTTACCCAGCAACGGTCGCTCGAGTGGTGACCTGTCCGCTCGAGCGAGCGTGGTAGAGAGTTATGTCGATGGGGGACCGCTCGAGCAGGGCCCTGTCCGCTCGAGCCAACAGCCTGGCGTGAGATTCTATAAAGACAGCTCATGTTATGATTGTTTAGCCAAAGCCTGTTCTACAAGTTTCTTCCCTCTCTACAAAAAAGCTCTGCCTTCTCTCTAATTTTTTGGTGGGCCTGGACATGATTTTTGGTGATCGAATAGCAGATCCTTATTATTCTAGCCGAGGGTTTCGCATTCATCTGATCAAAATCGCGTTTTGGCGACTTTGTTTTTTCGCCGGAGTTCAAAGTTACGAGTTTTAACTCGCCGAGGTAGGATCCTAGACTCTCATGTCTTAAAAAGGTGCTACGTGAAATTTTGTGCATTTTTATCGTCTTAAAATTCATTTTTGGTTGGACAAAAAGGTTTTTAAAGTGTTTTATGGTTTATTTTCGGAGTTGGTGGACGTGTGAGGATCCATAGTTTTCAAAAAGGCGAGTTTTGGAAAAAGATCTAGATTTATGCATATGCTTGTGAAAAATCGAATTTAAAGGTTTGGAGCTAACCCTTATGGTTGAGCATTATTTTAAAATTGGTTAGTCTCCATGGCTAGATGGATGACGGTGTTTGGTGAATGTTATAATTGTTCATGGTTGTGTACATATAGACTCTGGTTGAAGTTGCATTAGTTGGGGCTATGGTCCTTCGGCCAAAGCTCGTAAAGATGCATTAGTTGGGACTGCAGTCCTTCGGTGAAAGCCCGTAGAGGTGCATTAGTTGGGGTGTGGTCCTTCGATAAAAGCCCGTAAATATGCATTACATGATCTGCATGTGAATCATTGTGGATTGTATGAAACCATTTTCACGGCTCGGGGGAGTCATAACATTCATATTATGAGGACCAAAAGACTGGTAGCAGATGGACCTTTGAGTTCATTGGAAGTGGAGGCACTTCTAATTTATGAATCTTGCTTAGAAGGTAAGATGACAAAGAGGTCTTTTCGGCCAAAAGTTATAGAGCTAAAGAACCGTTGGAGCTGGTTCATTCTAATGTGTGCGGTCTTATGACAATCCAGGCTAGAGGTGGCTTTGAGTACTTTCTCTCCATTTGAGTCACTGCTATTATGTACTGGACCGAAACTATGTCAACTATTTAATTTTACTTGGCATGGTCAGTTGTCTAGATAGTAAAATTAAAAGAAATTGGCCTGTTTGGTCTTATAATGGATAGTAGATGTCCACTCATCGTGGCATACTATTCTCAGGTTACCAAGCTGCTGGCGAATTAATTTTCAAATGGTAGAGGGAACCAAATTAAAATGAATTAAAGATTTGCTCGTCATAATTAACGGTATTTTTAATTATGTGATTCTCATGATTAAAATGGCTTTCAACCCACTCGTTTTAATACTCAAAGAAAATAAACTAACGGGACTGAATTTTGTTGACTGTAAATGTAACTTGGATATAGCCTTAATTACAAATGGTATTCCTTCAATACCAAGAAATATATTTGCTTCTGAAAAAAATTCTTCCTCTTAGCCGAAAGGCATGAAGAAGAACAAGGTTCAGAAACAGGGAGATACGATTTTTAGGGTAATTAGTGGGCCACGGACTGGTGTGAAAAAGTCAAAAGGCGGATGTTTTCACTACAACCAGACCCGGCACTGGAAAAAGCTATGTTCAATATTTCTTAGAAGGCGGAACAAACAGGATAATTTCTGTTTACTGGTTGTGAAAACATATTTAACAGTGTATCTACCGGTACCCGGTGTGCAGATACGGGAGCTACTAATCATGTCTGTAATTCATTGCAGGGGTTCCAAGAAACCCAACAACTTAGTGATGGAGAGATTTACTCACATATGGGGAATAATACAAAGGTAACAGCAGTTGCAGTAGGAGATGTCACTCCCAGTTTTGGTAGAGATCAGGTTTTAATATTAAGAGATTGTCTTTATGTACCTGCCATAAGAATAAACTTAGTTTCTATTTTTAGATTGGCTAAAGACGGATATTTGATTTATTTTAGTAACTCTATAGTTATTAAAGATAATAAACGGGTTATCTATTTCGGTACATTGGTAGATGATCTTTATATTATTACTACAATCTCTCCTCCACTGCAACTGACTGAAATGAATAATATATCTATATTACCATATAAGAGAAAGTTTTATTTTTTAATAAACCAAATATTTTTTTGGCACTTACCCATGGGTTATATTAATCTAAAAAGGATAAACAGACTGGTAGCAGATGGACCTTTGAGTTCATTGGAAGTAAAGACACTTCTAGTCTGTGAATCTTGCTCAGAGGGTAAAATGACCAAGAGGCCCTTTTCGGCCAAAGACTATAGAGCTAAAAAACCGTTAGAGCTAGTTCATTCTGATGTGTGTGGTCCTATGACAATCCGAACTAGAGGTGTCTTTGAGTACTTTGCCAGTTTCATTGATGACTACTCAAGGTATGGATACATTTACCCGTTGCACCGTAAGTTTGAATACTTTGGGAAATTCAAAGAATTCAAGACGGAGACGTAGAAGCGTCTAGGTAAAAGTATCAAATCACTACAATCCAACTGTGGTGGGAAATACCTCTTTGGAGAGTTTAAGGACTACTTATTATCAGATGGAATTACATCCCAGTTGACTATACCTGGCACTCCATAGCATAATGGTGTAGCAGAAAGAAATAATAGGACTCTTATGGAGATGGTAAGGTCATTGATGAGTTATTCAGGTTTACCAGATTCATTTTGGGGACTCGCTTCAAAAATAGAAGCTTACATTCTGAACTTGGTACCTTCTAAGTCAGTACCTTCTACTCCCACAGAATTGTGGACTGAGCATAAGCCTAATCTGAAACACATTCGTATTTGGGGATGTCCAACACATGTGCTGAAAGGGAACGTGGGAAAGTTGGAACATAGGACGGAAGTTTATTTTTTATAGGATATTCCAAGGAAACGAAGGGTGGTCTATTTTATAAACCTAAGGATCAAAAGGTCGTTGTAAGCACCAACGCTCAATTCTTTGAAGATGATTGTATTATGGATCACGGATCCAATAGCAAAATTATTCTGGAATAACTTAGTGAAAATACCAGTATAATGGAAGAGGAACCACAAGTCACTGATATTCCATTACCTTATCATAGTGGAAGGATTATTGGGACAAGTGCAAATCAAGAACAGGGTCCTGATGCACAAGGTTCAGATTCTGCACAGTCGTTACTGCTAGTACATAGACACAGGTAGTGCCTCGTCGTAGTGGGAGGATTGTTTATCAACCTGATCAGTATATGTTCTTGGGAGAGTCGTATGACAAGATCCTGGCAGAACTGGATACCGAGCCATGTAACTACAATGAAGCATTACAAGACAAAGATGGAGATCTTTGGCAAAGGGTTGTGAATTCAGATATGGAATCTATGTATTTCAATCTGGTCTGGGAACTTGTAGAACCACCCGACGGGATAAAATCTATTGGATGCAAATGGATCTACAAGAAGAAGAGATGAGCAAATGGGAAGGTTGAAACCTTCAAAGTTAGACTTGTTGCTAAAAGGTTCACTCAGAAAGAAGGGAACGACTATGAGGAAACCTTTTCACCAGTAACCATGCTTAAGTCTATCCGGATTCTCTTATCCATTGCTGCACATTTTGATTACGAAATCTGGCAAATGGATGTCGAGATAACTTTTCTTAATGGAAGTCTTGACGAGTGCATCTATGTGATACAACTAGACGAATTTATTACAAAGGGGCAGGAGCACATGTTGTGCAAGTTTAAGAGATCCATTTATGGACTTAAGCAGGCATTGAGGTCTTGGAACACTCGATTTGATCAAGCTATAAAGTCTTATGATTTTGATCAAATTTCGAATGAGTCCTGTGTACAAGAAGCGTAACGAAAGCGTGGTAATCTTCCTAGTACTTTATGTAGACGATATTTTGCTCATCGAAAATGATGTGATGGCATTATCTATAGTTAAAGTATAGTTATCTGGATAGTTCGATATGAAGGACTTGGGAGAAACCAGTCACATCCTTGGGATCAAGTTTATGCAAGATCGGAAACAAAGGATGTTATACTTATCATAAGCAAAGTATATCGATGATATTCTAGCTCGTTTTAGCATGTAGGATTCAAAGAAAGGGTTTTTTCCTTTCAGGCACGGAATCACTCTATCCAAGGATCAGTGTCTTAAGACAGCTGATGAGAAAGAGAAGATGTAGGTGGTTCCTTATGCTTTGGCAATAGGAAGCCTCATGTATGCTATGTTTTCCACTAGACCCGACATCTGCTTTACCGTTGGCATGGTTAGCAGATATTAGTCTAACCCAGGGTAGAAGCATTGGATTGCAGTAAAGAATATAATCAAGTACCTGAAAATGACTAAGGATTATATGTTGGTTTACCAGGTAGACTGTCTAGTACCTTTAGAGTACACAAACTCAGATTTTCAGTCAGACATAAAGCTTACATCAGGAGACAACCTTGCAGATTCTTTACAAAGAGCTTATCGGCTAAGATTTTTGATAGTCATGTAGAGGGTATGGAAGTCAGATGTATGGCAGCATAATTTTGAGTATAAGTGGGAGATTGTTAAGGTTGGTATACTAAAAACTATATTTTTTGTATTTAATTTTATTTTAATAAATTAATTTTTTATTTTATGACAATCTTTATGTGCGATGTATGTGTATCATTTCTTTGATATGCATAGATGTTCAATATTCTTTATAGCATTTAATCTGATGTGTAGAGTACGACTAGCACATAGAAGACCAGATTTTAGTTTCTTACAGAATATGAGTTTTATGTTCACGGTTTATATGGAAATGGACATACCATCGATACGACTGTGGCACAGAGTTTTAGTAGGCCTGTTTTGGTTACGAATAATAGATAATAGCGTCGTCTATTGTTCCAACTCTCTATGCCAGTACACTTTGTGTGTATTAAACGAAATATTTTGGGTAATTAATTTTATACTGACTATATAAATTAATTCACACTCCAAGGCTATTATGAATAGTGCTTGTCCGCTTAATCCTGAAATAATTATTGATTTGCGTATATTTAATATTCGGTGTTTTGATTCATTAGAGGGTGCGATCTTATATGGGTCTATATTCCTTATGAGCTAGATAGCGGTATTATTTATATGACAACTATTAATTATTGACGGAATCTACGTCCCGAAAAATTGTGATTGACGATACCCTTTTAAGGATACTTATAAGTTTTGACCGGATCAAACCCTGCATGTAGATTTAATTATCTGGTGGTCAAATAAGTTAAGTATAAGGGCTTAAGGAATATCAAGATGCTGATTAAATTAAATTGTCAGTAGTTAAGTTTAATTAGTGGGTATTAGAAATCTTAACGTGGGGAGAAATGGTAAATATTTTTAATAACAGGAACTCAATGAAAGAAGGTCTTGAGATTATAGGTCAGAGTGCAATTATAGTTCTTTAGCGGTATGAACTGTAATTCAGTATTTTATGAAAATTGTAGAAATCACTGTGTCTTTCCATAATTGCAGAAACTGCTAGTAGGTATCTGTATCCCACTAGAAGTCTTACTCATAATTACTCCCCAGGTCCCTGCTGTAGCCCTATATATACGCGGGTAGGCTGAACCAGTTTTAGATCGTGATATCATTATTTGTCTTTCAAGACTAAAGATATCTGGGTTCTGTCGGTACGAGTTCTCGATAGTCCGTAACCCACACTACGTTCGACGATCGCATAAGGGAATACAGTAGAAGAACTGACAGGCGCTTCAACTCGAAATCAAATTGTAGTTGAAGAATCGATCGACATAAAGTATTCTTCTAAATTAACATTGGTTGCCGGGTTTTATTTTGATCGTTCATCAAAAGTTTTATCTGGATCCCATTTCGGCATTTGCCCGTCCTGCTAATTTTTACCATAAATTGTTTACAAAAATAATAATCTTAGCAGTTTTGTCTCCAACAGTTTAGGCTAAGGGGATGTGCCAATCCCTGATGCTGGGAATGAAAATGCTTCCCAAGGACCGATAAACATGGTAGAGTTGTTGCGTGAGATGGTAGGCTCCATCCGTCAGCTAGCTGAGACTGCTTGGGTGAGAGAGAGAGAGTACCCGAGCTGAGGGCAACTGTTGAGATGCGAGAGTTTCAGCGTCTTGACACTCCTACCTTCGCTCGGGGTCCGGATCCCACGATAGCTATAGAATGGTTGGACCTTGTGATCTGGATTCTAGATACACTATAGATAGACGAAAAAGATTAGAGGGTTTCTTTTACCGCCTTCCAGCTGAGAGGTGACGCCCGTGAGTGGTGAAAATATGCTAGGAATACCATGTAGAGTACGTGGGCAGCTTTTACAAGGATTTTTTCTCGAGAAATACTTTCTTGCTTCCTCAAGGAACTTATACAGAGATGAGTTCTATACTCTCACTCAGGGGATGATGAGTATCGTGCAGTATGAAGCCAGATTTACTAGTTTTTTCCGCTTAGCTCCGGAATTGGTAGCTATAGACGAGCTACGTTCGAGGAGGTTTAAAAGGGGTTTGAGGGCTGTGATCAGGGAGCAAATGGCAGGGTTGAGGTTGCGTGTTTTTACGGAGTTAGTAGATCAGCATCTGTGATCGAAAACACTTTGAATGAAACTTGTGGTTCTAGAGAGGTCAGGGCACCACAGAGTGGAGCAGAAACACAGTCAGGTGGAGGCACTGCAGTGACCTGTCCGGTCGAGCGGTGACTTGTCCACTCGAGTGGGCCTGTGGCAGAGAGTTAGGTCGGTGGGGGACCACTCGAGCGGGGCCCTGTCCACTTGAGCTAGCAGCCTGGCGCAAGATTATATAAAGACAGCTCATGTCTTGATTGTTGAGCCAATGCTTGTTTTACAAGTTTCTTCCCTCTCTTTACACAAAAACTCTACCTTCTCTCTAGCTTTTTGGTGAGCCAAGACTTGGTTTTTGGTGATCGGATAGCATATCATTATTATCCTAGCTGGGGGCTTCGCGTTCATCCGATCGGAATCGCGTTTTGGCAACTTTGCATTTTTGTCGGAGTTTAAAGCTTCGAGTTTTAACTCGCCGAGGTAGGATCCTAGACTCTCATGTCTTAAAAGAGTGCTACGTGAAATTTTATGCGTTTTTACCGTCTTAAAATGCATATTTTGTTGGACAAAAAGGTTTTTAAAGTGTTTTATGGATTATTTTCGGAGTTGGTGAATGTGTGAGGGTTCGTAGTTTTCAAAAAGGCAAGTTTTGAAAAAAGGTTGAGATTTTCGCATATGTTTGTGAAAATTCAAATTTGGAGGTTTGGAGCTAACCCTTTGGGATGAGCCTTGTTTTAAAATCGATTAGTCTCCATGGCTAGATGGATGACGGTATTTGGTGAATGTGATAATTGTTCATGGTTGTGTACATGTAAACTCTGGTTGAAGATGCATTAGTTGGGGTTGCGGTCATTTGGTGAAAGCCCGTAAAGATGCATTAGTTAGGGCTACGGTCCTTCGGTGAAAGCCATTAAAGATGCATTACATGATCTGCGTGTGAATCATTGTGGATTGTATGAAACCGTTTTCGAGGCTCAGAGAGTCGTAACATTCATATTATTCTGTTAGCATGCTTTGCTTTTATTTCATGATTAGTCTGTTTTCCATTGGGTTTCGGCTCACGTTGTGGGACTTTGAAAACCTTTTTCAGGTGACTAAGATCACGGGAGATGAGTGAGTGGAGCCCTAGGAGGCAGAAGACTTGTTTTAGTTTTCTTTTGTTATGAGACCAAGTACTATTGTATCCATTGCTTATTCTTGGAAGCATGATTTGTAAGCCTTGTGGCGATTATATTATGCATGTATGCAGTATTTTTTTTGAGAGGAAAACCTTGGTTTGATAGTAGTTTCATTTGTTCTTGTTTGGAGTTTCATGCTTTTAAAGTTTATTTTCAAGTCGGAGGAGTGATTTTTCCTTATCAAATAAATGTTTTATCATTAATAATTGTTTATTCATTTTTTCCTGTCCAGAAACCATGCCTTTAGGTGTGATTTTGAAACTTGAGAAGATTTTCTAATTTTTAGCTAGGAAATCTCTCGGGCATCTCACCGCTCGAGCGGGCCTCTGAGCGATCGAGCCAATAGCCTCTGTGAACAAAAATTGAGTTTTGTTTCTAAAAAAGGTTTTGCTTGGAAAAACTTGAGGGGTAATCCTTTCGATACAAAATGGATTATTTTTGTTACTTGTTTTACAAGTAAAACGATTATTTCGTCAGTTTTTCTAGTGACCCGGGTGTGGGGTGTTACATAAATACTTTCAGTATGATCCACACCAAAAACAAATAACTAACCGTTATTGGAAGGGTAAATGTATCATTTGTGTCTGTCGCTTAATCGATTTTTTTTGTTGTTTATTTTTTGTTCCAATTTAGGGATTTGATGTCGAAATGATGATATTGTTCTATTATCATGTTATACTGAAAATATCATTCCGATGCTCCTTTGAGTTCGAACTCATAAATCAATCAGTATGACCCACACAAAAAACGAACAACAAACCGTTATTGGAAGGGTAAATGTATCATTTGTGTCTGTCTATTAGTTGATTTTTATTGTTGGATTTTTGTTAGTTTCCTGGAATAATTGTAAAGGTATAGGTATGGTTAAGAACCAAACACCAAGATTTGAAATGCTAATATACATGTTAGAGTTTGAAATGAACAATGTATTAGTCAAAATCACATAAACCAGAAAATAACCAACTTTTGGAAAATGTATCATTTGTGTTCAAACAATAGCAAAATGTATCATTTAGGTGAGCACTGATGATTGTATCAGTAAGGCTAACAGCAACTAAAAAGCAACTATCTTTGAAGCTTATTTGTTATAACTAACTGATAATTATATCATTTAAGTCATTTCGTTCACGATTCCAAATCATTCCTTTCATGATTCCAAAAAGTACCATTTCAATGTATTAGTAAGACGCAAAATGTAGGCATTCATTCTTTTAGAGAAAAGATTTAACAAATTTTTTTAGGAGTGATGAATGTATTAGTCATACTCACATAAACCAGAAAATAACCAAATTTTGGTAAATGTATCATTTGTATTCAAACAAGGAATAATATGGCTTCATGAATTAGGCAAACACTGATAAACATATCAGTAAGACAAATGTGAAGCAAATCTGCTGAAAAATATAATGCCTTATGCTAATTGATTATTCTATCGTTTGGGCTTTAATTATTTGAATTCTTATTTGTATCAGTAAGGCTGGCAACAACTAAAAAACACTAATCTTTGAAGCTTGTTTGTTATTTCTAACTAGTAATTGTATCATTTAGGTATGAGACTGTTATTGTTTTGGACAAAAATAACTGGGTAACATTATGTAATGATGGAAAAAGTAGCATTTACAATAATAACCAAATTCTTTTTGTCCTTGCTTCTTCCAACTGCATTATGTATCTTTGAACAAGTGGATATGCTTAAAGTGTTCATTTTACCATTCTAAAAGTGATATTTATATTTTTCATATGTAAGCACTTCCAAATAGGTTAGTCGGAGTAACATATTTGGTAGGAAAATATTATGCAATGAAATAAGTTTATGGGAGGATATGTGATCCTCAACGTTTTTGTTTCATTCTCCTCTGTAGATATGTGATCAAGTCCTTGAAATGAAATGCAAATGAGCAATTATAGGCATACGTTTTTGTTTTATTTACATGCATCTTTAGTTGTATTTTGGACAAATTTTTGTTCATGATGGAAACATAACACCCATAACAAGTACCATGTGAATGTATTAGTAAGACGCAAAAATGTAGGCATTCATTCTTTTGAAGAAAGTATTTAACAAATTGTGTGAGCAGTGATGAATGTATCAGTGCTGATCATAGCAAACAAAAAATAACCACCTTTGTAGCTTGACTCTTGGTTCTAATGTTAAATGTATCGTTTAAGTATGAAAAAATTATTGTTTACGGCAAAAGTAACTTTCATGCATTGTATAATGCTGACAATGTATCATTTAGATTAATAAGTAGTGTCACGCCCCAAAATCCGAGGTCACGTGAAAATCCACTAAACATCAGTTTTATAAAAAATATAAGTTTTTATACATTTAAATCTGCATGTTGAAACCAATGTAATACCCAACAGAAGGATCTCTCATAAATAAATAACATACAAATCCAACATGCATACGATATATTGCCTTATGTCGTAGAAATCTTGCCTTCAGGAACATGCATACCCAAAAAAGAAAACTATAAAATTCTTCCGCCACCGCGGGCATCACCAGAGTTACTCCTCATGCACATCATCACCAGAAAATGATTTTACAGAAAATTCCACCCGTAAGCCGAAACCCAATAGAAACATACTACAAAGCTGTAAACCAAGAAACATGTAATCATATAGGGTGGGAGCTAAACTCAACCACCGAACCCAAAATAACTTTTCACAAACCTCAAGTTTTCCCATCAAACTACACAAGTCTCCCAAAAAGGTTTTATTTCATAAAATTCATGTTTTCATCCTTCAAATCAGTTATTGCAACAAATGCAAATAATCAACCACAGTTAAGGAAAAGTAGTAATCAAAACATTGTTCCCTCGCGGTATGTACTATCACGAAAAAGATGATTTAATCTTGTATACCGACTCCATCACAAGATAGAGGTAACAATGATAGACCCCTGTCCATTATCTAATCCCCACACATCATAGGACAAGTTAGATAAGCACATGTTCTATACGGAGCACCACAACGTAAAGCTTAATTTACGGGCGACAACCCGAGGGAACTAAGCACCCAACTGCCTCAATTTACGAGGACTAACCTAAAGGACCTGAGTACCTACGCTGCGCATGTTTTCAGACTTACACCGATGGTAACTCGTGCCAAATACACGTCATCCCAGTACATCTAGATAATCTTCTAAAAATCGAACCGAAGATCGACTACGAAAATATTTCACACATATACATTATACATGTATATACAAATCCATCCATCAACATGGAGATCAACAAAACATTTCAAAATGCTTTTCCCCATTTTCAATCAAATGTTTCAAAACCTGAGACTCAACCCCAAGGGTTAGCTCCAAACCTCCAAAACATGATTTGTCGAGATTTTTCAAACAACCACCATTTTCACCGTTTTCAAGAACACCATTTGAAAACCCAACACCCACAAGTCATACCATGTAATAAACGAAGAAGAGCATAAAACATTCTTTTTATCTGAAACAAGGTTTAAACATAACACATGATATGTAAGCATTTCAAACGGGAAAAAAGCATATAACTGCATGTAGCGTAACTGGCCAACCGTTACTATCACGTCCCGATACTCGGGTCATGTGAAACACCCACAACAAACTCCCAAGGAACAAGAGATTTGATAAAAAGTTCCACAAAGGATGAAAAACAACCTTTCCTAAACATTTGGCTAAAAACGGATGAAAACTGTCTGGAAATCTTGACATACCTTTACTCTTTTGGCCATAAATTTTTCTACCAAAAGACTTTTAAGGTGAGAGAGGTTCCATTGGAAAGATAACTTCCGGGGCTTCGATTTGAGTGCAAGTACAACCCAATTCTGATCCCAGATAAGGGAGATAACATCAAAACAAAATAGCTCTGCGCAGTTAGCCCGCTCGAGCGGACATCGAGCGCTTGAGCGAGATACCACCCAAGAAAAACCCAGAATTTTCTGTTCTTGGTGTTCTAAGCCTCCAAACCCTCAAACACCCACTAACCAACGTCTCAACCACAAATTAAAGCGTCCAAATACCTTTTTAACACCGTCGGATATATCCAAACCCGAAACTACCATAGAACCTCGAAAGGAACATTTCAAAACCCATTTTCATCCAACCGAAATCAACACAAACGCCTTTTTAAACCAAAACCTGGTTTAATGAAACATAAATTGGTTGTCCGTGCATTTTGAACCGGTCAAAATACCTATAATTTCACACAGTACCCTTTAACAGTAGTAGAGTCTAGAATCCTACCTCGTTGAGCTAAAAGCTCAACGTCTCAATCCACGTGCAAAAATAAACTTTGTCATAATAAAATTATGTTCAGATGAAAGCGTAAACCACGGTGCCGATACTAAGAATCTGCTGTCTGATCATCGAAAACTAAACCCCGGCTCCCATGAGAAGTCAGAGAGAAGGCAGAGAGAAGAAGGAAAAAACTTAGGAGTTAAGTTTTGAAAATATCTTTTGAAAATATCTAACTCCAGATATTTATAGGCCTCCAAAATATCTTTTTTTTTAATTTTGAAATTCGTATCGCAACTTCTCGCAGCCCCCGCGACCAACCCTGTAAAATCTCTAAACCCGAACATGCGTCAAAACCACATTTTTATAGAATCTCACGCCAGGCCTCGACTGCTCGAGCGTCCAACCACCACTCGAGCGAACCCTTGCCGACATACTCCTCTGCCAAACCATCGCTTGAGCAGTCATCATCCAGACTCACTCTCTGCCACCAGCCCGCTCGAGCACACACCCACCGCTTGAGCGGTCAACGCAAGGAGAAAAACTGAACAGAAGAAGCAAGATCAAACTTAAATACTTACTCCCGTGAACACTTAGATCATTTTTCAAAAAAAAAATGGGTCAGGGTCTCACAACTCTTCCCCTCTTAAAGGAATTTTGTCCCCAAAATTCAACACTGAAATAACACTGCAACTCAAGCCAAACACTGTCCCATAACTATCAACAATCTCTTATGCAAGCCCAGCAATACTTCACAACAACAGAAATGTCCCCACAACTGAAATCCCAAACCTGTCGTTACACAAGGTAAACACAACTAGAAGATTCAGTCTCCATACAGACTGCTCGCACGGGCAAGTTTGACTGATACTATTATCATCCCGGAAATATCCATAAACATTGGATCAAGATCCAACTCGCGCTGCCAAACCCCAACACAGAACTCTCGCCGAACTCAAACGACTCCGGCGACAAACGCATCATACGAGATCAATCCACCATAGTACTTGATCTCAAACATGCTCTATGCTCGAACACAGCGACTATCACCCTCATCCTCATTGCCACATACTGGCTCAATCACAGCTCACAATACACACCAAGGACTATCTCCACAAGTCCAAACACACGACGTCAGACTCCGACATCGGTCACAAGAAGTCACAGACTCCACACCCAAACTTTACCAAAGTTCTGACGATCACCAAACGACCACAGACTTTGATACCACGTCATCACCCTGTCGACGCCAACATCTTCATCACTGAATCTGTCATGATGCTGATCCATGAGCAACAACACAACGCTAGACTCCAGAGAGAAGCTTGCTTGGCTCCAAAGAAAAGCTTACTTACTGACCTGGACATCCAAGAACACATCTCAGCAAACCCTCAAACAAAACACGGTCGCCATCAGTCGGCAAAACAAACATGATGATCATCGTCCAACGTCAACCCCTTGACTCCCTAGACTCGTCCGTCGAGTAACCAACCCAGACTTGCCTCTTACACTTAGCAAATCCCTCGTATGCAAAGCTCATCACGGTCCTTCTGTTCCCAACCAAACAATCGCATCGGTCTGAACAGGCCATGCCAACCAAGGCTTCTCCAATCTCTTACTCTCGGGACCACCATCTATACAAACAATCGTTATGCCAAAGCATAATACTTACCACAATCGAGAGCCACTCCTCGACTCCAAGAACTCTACGTAGTTCTAAGTCCTCAAACAGAGCAAAACGTGAGACTCACAAAAGTCTACCAGAAATCCACCATACGCATATCACAGTCGCACTGTTCCAACAAAATTCCAGCTCTACCATGAGATAGAAGCACAACCATTCACACACGCAACGATCAACGATCCTCAACTAATCACTGCAAAGGAACTCTGTGTATCGGCACTAACGCCCTTATCAACTAACATCCCTAGTCTAACAACTCGAGCTCATAGGGAACACAACCCAACTGGTTCAACCATCCGTTGAAACCATACTGATTAGGTTTTCACAACCTATCAGATGTACCACACTCATACGTACTTTTTTCCGGTCTTTCACCACGGGAAAATTCCAACCCCATCATGCGATCCTTTACGGTCTTTAACTGCGGGAGCAATCGGATCCCAAGTCACACACACAAATGTTTAACACCCAAAAATCATGAAGAACCCGTCTTCCAATCACCCGATCCTGGCGATACACGTCCCTGAGTCACAACTCCAAGGGTCACAACACGGATACAAATCCACTGAGATTCCACAGTCTTAGGACACAACCAAAACCTGAACCAATCAAAACCTAGCATCTCTGTCCACCCAAGATGAAACAACTCGCAAACAACACGCACCAGACAATTGTCTACAAGAAAATCATCTATAAGAACTCTCTCTCTCTCTTTCCATTCAAAGGAAAGAAAAAGGCCAACAAGAAACCATGGCCAAACCTCAGCATGCTGCCAGTGTACTCCCAGTACTCCTCAACACTTAGCCTCTAAAGAACTCTGAAAGTCTAACCTCGAGGCCACATCGACTACAGTCACATAGCTGCCATCAATTCTGATCACAATACTCAGATCATCAGCTACACCAAACTCTCAACGCTCAGACCTTATTCACAGACATGAACACCATCCATCTGCATACCTGGTACAACACATACTATTGCGCCTAAAACCTCACTTCACAAGGTTGCGCTACACAACTTAACTCCTTCTAGGCACACCACGATCACGTCACAGTCTCTCCGAGTAAGGGAAACCCGATCCAGAGACCCCTCATCCAGAGTTACTAATAACTCCCACAACCATGCAAACACCTTCCGCACTTTCGCTCTCAAAACAAACCTCGACCACAGGCATCATACCCTACAATTTCTCACCTTTCATCCCAGGCTGGCCAAATCACACGGTATAGTGCTGAACCTAATCACTCCACTCTTCGTTTCCATGGGCGAACAACGTACCCATCTCTGAACCTAAGGTGGAACACAAACAAATTTCAGGCATATCACACTCGGGATACATCTTCTCAGCACTAAACCAACCACACTGTCGAACTTGTCGATGATCCTTTTGAACCTCATGCACCCGACATGGTTCCCAAACATGATCTTTTAATCACTAGGATCTCGACCAAACCACGAACCTGCATTCCCATAGGAATCTCATGGAACTGAAACTCGTCACAGGAATCCCTACACATTCCCATACGGCTTCAACCCATGCTCTTCCCAGCATATCTACAATCCATACTCATTCCCACATCATTAGGCTCACTCACTCGGAACTCAATGCTCAAACCTCAAAGAGGTATACAACGTCCAAGGTCATCAGAACTACTCTAACTACCAACAACATCCTCATATGCTACTCTGGCTACCGTCAACATCCTGCTGACCACCATCAGCATCCTGACTACCAAGAGATATCTCTAAAACCATTCACGTTCTGCTATCTCTACAGACACCCGGCCAAGGATTTCTACGCTCCCATCTACTATGTTCCTGTCCATACTTCATCCTGAGTACACAGTTTATGCCATAGCATGACTCACGACGTACTTAATCCATCACATGACCAAAACCCCGTGCACCAAAAGACTATCCTTACAACTTTTGGTAACTTACTCATAAGCGAAGCCAGCTACCCAAGCCAAAGCCATCAACTAAGCTTCGACTATACCTGAACAAAACTTTGCTCAAACCCTCAACGGTTTGCCAATCAAAGCCGACCTCACACGGCTAAACCCAACTCACTGAGGAGTTCCACAACATCCCAAGCAATCGACGCTCAACCCATACCATACCTCTGCAACTAATAACAACTGAGTCGCATATAACCAAACCCAAACCACGGTCTTGCTATCTCTAATGGGTGTATAAGTTATAAAGAAAGAAAACAAGAAACACGACAACCTAAGGTCAATCTATCATGTTATTCCTAACACATACCACATAATCATGCTGACACATAGCCATAAAAATTATGCAGACACAACACCGATACCGAGGACAACTGATAAGAATGACGCGTCATTTTGGACAACCCACTTAGATTCCTTGCTAGAAATCACGTCTGCAAAACACGTTTCTAACTTGGCTCCCAAGTTTGTTAATCCAAACACAAGAAAAATCAATCCTAAGGCCCAACCACCATGCTCACATATACACGCATCAACATGCTCAACAACTAACATGTTCTTGATCCAAAAATAGGCAACCAAGAACACACACATCTTCATAAGGTGGTGCACCCTCTTCCCATGGCACATAGGTATTCGAACGTACGTGCTCTGATACCAAGTTGTCACGCTCCAAAACCTAGGATCACGTGAAAATTCGCCAAGCACCAGCTTTATGAAAATATAGGTTTTCATACATTTAAATCCGCATGTTGAAACCAATGGAATACCCAACAAAAGGATATCTCATAAATAAATAACATGTAGATCCAACATGCATACGATATATCGCCTTATGGCGTATAAAACCTACCTCCAAGAACAGGCATACCCAAAAAGAAAAATTATAAAAGTCTTTCGCAACCGCGGGCATCACCAGAGCTACTCCTCATGCACATCATCACCTGAAAATAGTTTTACAAAAAATCTCACCCGTGAGCCGAAGCTCAATAGAAACAGTATATAAAGTTGTAAAGCAGAAAATTTGCAATCATATAGGGTGGGAGCTAAACTCAACCACCGAACCTAAAATGGTTTTTCACAAACCCCAAGTTTTCCCATCAGACTACACAAGTCTCCCAAAATGGTTTTATTTCATAAAACTCATGTTTTCATCCTTCAAATCATGTATTGCAACAAATGAAAATGATCAACCACAGTTAAGAAAAAATAGTAATCTAAACATTGTTCCCTCGCGGAATGTACCATCACAGAAAAGATGATTTAATCCTATGTACCGACACTGTCACAAGACAGAGGTAACAACGATAGACCCCTGTCCATTATCAAATCCCCATACATATTAGGACCGGTTAGATAAACACATGTTCTATACAAAGCACCACAAGGTAAAGCTTAATTTACAGGTGACAACCCAAGGGAACTAAGCACCCAACCGCCTCAATTTACGGGGACTAACCTGAAGGACCTAAGTACCTACGCTGCGCACATTTTTAGACTTACACCAAGGGTAACTCGTGCCAAATGCACGTTATTCCAGTACATCTAGATAATTTTCTAATAATCGAACCGTAGATCAACCACGAAAATATTTTACAAATATACATTATACATGTATATACAGATCCATCCATCAACATGGAGATAAACAAAACATTTCAAAATGATTTCCCCATTTTCAATCAAATTTTTCAAAACCTGAGACTCAACCCCAAGGGTTAGCTCCAAACCTCCAAAACATGATTTGTCGACATTTTTCATACAACCACCATTTTCACCGTTTTCAAGAACACCATTTGAAAACCCAACACCCACAAGTCATATCATGTAATAAACCAAGAAGAGCATAAAACATGCTTTTTATCTGAAACAAGATATAAACATAACACATGATATATAAGCATTTCAACTGGAAAAAAAGCATACAACTGCATGTAGCGTAACTAGTCAACCGTCACTATCACGTCCCGACACCCAGGTCATGTGAAACACCCACAACAAACACCCAAAGAACAAGAGATTGGATAAAAAGTTCCACAAATGATGAAAAACAACCTTTCCCAAACATTTGGCAAAAAACAGATGAGAAATGATTTGAAAATCTTGACATACCTTCACTCTTTTGGTCATAACTTTTTTTACAAAAATAATTTTAAGGTGAGAGAGGTTCCATTGGAAAGAGGACTTTCAGGGCTTCGATTTGAGTATAAGAACAACCCAATTTTGAGTTCGGATGAGGGCAATAACATCAAAACAAAAATGCCCTATGCAGTCAGTCCGCTCGAGTGGACATCGGGCGCTCGAGCGAGCTACCACCTGAGAAAAATCCAGAATTTTCTGTTCTTGGTGTTCTAAGCCTCCAAACCCTCAAATACCCACTAACCGTCATCTCAACCACAAATTAAAGCCTCCAAACACCTTTTTAACACCCTCGGATATATCCAAACCCGAAACTACCACAGAACCTCGAAAGGAACATTTCAAAACCCATTTTCATCCAACCGAAATCAACACAAATGCCTTTTTAAACCAAAACCCAATTTAATGAAATATAAATCGATTGTGCATGCATTTTTAACCGGTCAAAATACCTATAATTGCACGTAGTACTCTTTAACAGCAGTAGAGTCTAGAATCCTATCTCGTTGAGCTACAAGCTCGACGTCTCAATCCACGTGCAAAAATAAATTTTATCGGAATGAAATTCTATCTAGATAAAAGCGTAGACCACGATGCCGATACTAAGAATCTGCTGTCTGGTCATCGAAAACTAAACCCCGGGCCCCCGAAAAGTTAGAGAGAAGGCAGAGAAAAAAAGGAGAAAACTTAGCAGTTAAGTTTTGAAAATATCTTTTGAAAATATCTAACTTCAGATATTTATAAGCCTCCAAAATATCTTCTTTTTTTTCTAGAATTTTTGAAATTCGCACATCAACTTTCTGCAACCCCCGGGACCAACCCTGCAAAATCTCTGAACCCGAACATGCGTCAAAACCACATTTTTATAGAATTTCACGCCAAGCCTCCACCGCTCGAGCGTCCAACCACCGCTCGAGTTGACCCCTGCCAACATACTCCCCTACCATACCATCGCTCGAGCAGACAACCACCACTCGAACGATCACCATCCAGGCCCACTCTCTACCACCAGCCCGCTCGAGCGCACACCCATCGCTCGAGCGGTCAATGGTAGGAGAAAAATTGAACAGAAGAAGCAAGATCAAACTTAAATTCTTACTCCCGTGAACACTTAGATTATTTTCCAAAAAATAAACGGGTCAGGGTTTCACAAGTAGATTCCATTTGTTCTTGATGCTTCCATTTTTTCTTAATCATTCTACATAATTTAAATGTGAAAAATCAAAGTTTGGCTAATAATTTTTTGAGTTTGACTGATAAGTATTTGATTGTGTTCTTTCCTATAGGATTCCTTCAATAATACTAGAAGTGATACGAACCAAACCTACTCCCAAAAACAAATTTCATGGACGAAAGGATCGAGCAAAGGCTGCAGCAAAAGAGGAAAAAACATAGACATTTTCAATGCCCAAAAAATCAACTCTAACCAACACACCAAAAGAGGAAGCTGGAATGGAGTAAGTAAATTTCAACTTCCGTTGCAATCTCAACTCGGTAATTCGTTTATTGAAGAGCTTCAAGTTCAGAAGGGAACACATCACAGCATTGCAAAAAACCCCATTTTGGAACTTACTTGATGCATTGCGACAAGATAACCTACAGATATCAAAGTTTAGGAAAGTTGATGAAGATGTGGCTGCCCTCATTGAGAGATTTGACATTCATAAGCAAACGTTTTCACTTGCCTAGAAAGAAGTATGTAGACACCCCAATTTGACTCCGCCTAATCTTAGGCGAATCCGATGATGAAAATAGTTGAAAAGGTGCTCTAGTACAATCCTCGAGAAATGATCCAAACTCGGTATTTAAACCCAATGATCAGAACCTTCAAATCAATGAAATCATTTTAAACCACCAACTCCATTGTAGCGACTGCCAATAGAACCATTTGGAAACTTTCACTTTTTGTAGCGACCCCCAACTTGAATAGTGGCAACCGCCAACTTATATTGTGGCGACCACCATAAGAACTTCTTGGAACCTTTTCATTTGTGACGACTGTTAACTCTTGACCTGGCGATCGCCAACTTCAAATGGCCTGACGTTTCCCAAAACGTGTCAGCCTTTCATTGTAGAGAATTTCTATAAATACCATACCCCCTGATATGTTTTCAGGACAGAATTTGAGAGAGAGAAACTTTGTCGAGTCGTCGAGCAATTTTGAGCTCCGACACCGAAATCCTGCCGAAGTACCGAGAGCCGAACCTCTGATGCCAATATTGAAACTCTAACTTGGATCTTGAGGACTGGGCTGTCGACATCATTCCCCAACTCGAGGATTCACTAGCGATCTAAGTATTTTGCTTGGATCCCCGGTCCTTCTAACTCCATTTTCTACCACTTTAGAGTGATCGGGTTAATTTGATTGTTTCATCTTAACTATGTTCTTATATTACTTATAGTTGCTATATTTATCGTCGAATTTAAGCTTTGGCTTATTTAGCTTACTTTTTTTGTTTATTTGCTTACTTGCATTAAGCTCATTAAATCATTAAATAGTGCTAATATAATTTAGCAATACGACTACAGCTATGTCGTTATTTTTATAATTTAAGCACTTACATACATATGGTTATAATTGTTAATATTATACCTATTTAATTTTAGTATTTTATTTCTTTTTTTTCTTTTATTGTAATGTTAGTTTAATGTTCTAGCATTCCATTTTTCTTTTATTTTCTTTTATTTTCTTTTCTTCTTTTAATGTTAGCTTACTCTTCATTTTATAGTATTTATCTTATGCTAGTTTAACATTTTCTTTATTTTTCTAATTTTTCTTTTAAATGGTAACATAATTTTTTCCTTTTATTGTTAGTTTAATTTTCTTTTAATTATATCTCTTTTTCTCCCATCTTTTGCATTATTTGGCATCAAAAACTCACAAAATCTTTTAATGACCAAGTTCCCTTTCTATTTTATTTTCTCCCCAAATCTTTTATTAAACTTGTTAATTTAGCTTAATGTTCTTAGTTTAGGTTTATTAGTTCATTTTGCAAATAATGTCAATCTTATTTCCTTAATTTTTAGTTTCTTTTCTTTCTCTTTTAGAACTTCTTATCTTTGATTTAATTTTATTTTATAAATCATCCTTTTGGTCTTATTTTCTTTTGATTAAAATTTTTAATTTTTTTTTGTCATAAAACCATTATTTTTAATTTCTTTGTTAGTAAGCTTTCTTTTAATGTAAAATTTTTCTTGTATGTATTTCTTATTTCTTTTGTTAAAAATTCATCATGTTAATACTAATCTAGTTTGTTTTGATAATATGCACGTTTTAGTTAATTTCTTTAAAATTGTGTTTAGAATCGTTTAACTTATTTTATTAGCAATTCATATTTAGGTAATTTTAGTGATTATTAGCATGCTTCCCATTCTTTGAATCATATTAATTTTGGTGATATCGTATGCGCGTTTGTTCCATGTATTCTTTAATTAGAAATTGCATGCCGTAAAATCTAGGATTTTATTTTCCTTTCTTATTTGCTTTGGTTTAGAGTTCTATATACATATGTTATGTATTTTCATTAATTAATTTTGGATGTTTTCATCTCACCTTCACTTTCTTTATTTGCATGCATTTGAGAAATTTTATTAAAGAATCAATGATGATTAATAGAGGTTAACCTTACGATTGGGCGAACGGAATGCCTAACACCTTTCTTGATTCGTATCTAAACCTTCGAACCCTATTTTTCTAGTTAAACGTTTTTAAGATCAGTAGCCATTTTTATTTTTTTTAGTTTTTCTCAAAAATCAAGTGGCGACTCTATTTTCAACAAAAATGAGTTTTCAAAATTTGGCTTTCAAAGTGTTAAAATATTTTTCAAACATCCTTTGAATTTTTTTATTTTTGAACTACCAATAAACCCCAACATTCCGGCGCCACACACCCATACAGGACAAATTCTTTAAGAAAGACTGCACACACTGAGCAAATTCTTTCACACCAAAGGATATTACTAATATCGTTCATCTTCCATACACCTATCTGTTGGAACACGAAAGAAAAAATTAGAACCGGCGCCGTGACCGTAAAAAATAGCGCGTGCGTTTTTCATGAAAAACGATAACATTCAACTGATATATTATTATTAAATATACCTTCAAGAAACTTGTTC
>JAUMHN010152275.1:0-22796 GCA_032360265.1 Heliamphora ciliata
GAAGAGGAAGAGAAAGAGGAAGGAGAAAGAGCAAGAGGAAGAGCTTAAGAAAGAAAGGAATCAATATTTTGAAATATTTTTGGTTAACGGTGACTAACACACTTCCTGTGGTTTCCTTATTGTGAAAGATGCAAGTAGCTGTATGAAAGGGAAGAGATGGTTACAAACAGTTGTTGTGGCAAGAGATTATGCCTTGATCACCACAACGCTGTGGATGACTGTGGCTGCAATCTCTAGGAAACTCTGATATAATATCTTACACCCAACAAAAGGAGAGTTTCCAAATACTGAAAATTTTCAAATTTATTTATAAATGATTAAAATAACCTCATAGACAGCCATGCACGTCATTATGTAACCTCTGTGATTAACATACCTGCTTTTGTTCCCTAATACAAAACACACCTACAAGGAAACAAGAGGGGCTCCCCAAACCCAATTGTCTCCCACGTTGCTTTAAATGTGTGTTAAGCGAAAGATGACGTACATTTGGTGATTTGGGTTGTCATTCTACTGTATAAGAGAATTTCATGTTCTAAAATTTTGATTACCAGCTCCATTTAATGTCGAAGTGAAGAGAAGATTATACCAACTTCCTTGTCCAAATCTTAAACTAGACAGACGGATATCTAAAGAGATCACAGGTCAAAATGCAACCCCTGACCCCTACTAGGTACTAGAAGCAAAATATATAGATAGGCGCTCTAGAGATGCTAGCACTCCTAATAAAAAGAAAAACTTAAACCAATGAAAACATATATGTAACATAAATATGTACATGTATAGGCATTTTGGAGGTGCTTTTTCTCTCAAGATATTTTCATTAAAGGCGTTCTTGTGCTTCGCTCCTACTCTCACTCACTCTCTTGCTCCATGAATAGGTTAGTGTAGCACATAAATTACCTACCCAAATTGAAAGCCAGAATGTGTGAAATTAGGGTTTAAGGCATTCAATTTGACATCTTAAGTGTAAAGAAATGGATAAAATTGCATAAATTACATTGACACCCCCCTGAATACTAATAAAAATCACATTGCCACTTCTTGTTAGCTGACACCATTTAATGACTTGTCTAATTTATTTAATACCCTTGCTCCCTCTTTGGTTCTCCCTCTGCTCTTTGCTCTCTCTACCACGCCACATAGCCTTCACTACCACTAGAACCCTTAACCTCTACCACAATTGAAGCCCATCACATAAAGTAACTAAAAACAACTCCACCACCACTAAAATCTCACCCATTGCACCAATAAAACCCACTCAAATCCCCTCACTAAGAACCTTTAATTGATAATGGGGTTGTTGATCAACATCGCCAACCTTCGATCACCCTCTCACCCAAAACCTTCGATCGATCACCATTCAACCCCTCCCACTATACTGTCACTACCATCTTTTCTTCCGATTAGCTTACAAAAAATATATCATTCCTCTCCTCCCCTCCCCCTATTGTTGTGGGCTTACGGTTTTAATCCGTTTTATTATAATGAATATTTTCTTTAGGAAAAAGGGGGTTGATATATTATTTTAAACAAAATATGAAATAAACATACGGAAATAAAAATTAAAAATAGAAAACCAATCAACAGAGGCGTAAGAAATCTCATTGTCCTTAAGAGTAAATTTTCATTCCTCGGGGACATAACTCAGTGCAACATGTTATGAGGTTCTCCCCTCTAGGACTCAACTATCCCTTCTCCACAAGTGTGCACTCGCAAGTGTAGAGGTACCAGAAGCAACTCCATCAATCTTCCCAAGAACAAACTAAAGTCAATACAACATACTTGTTTAATATTACAAGAATACATATAGGCACAAAGTCGCAAACGAACAAAACTAATAAATAAAAGCAATAATTCTCTTTTAATTGGCAAACTATAGTAATCACTAACATCATTCATATTCCATTCAGATGTTACAAGGATAAAGAATATTTATAACAAAATAAGTTTATGAGAACTAAATTAATTTTGTATTATGAAATAATAATTTAATTTTGAAAAAACTCCAACAATCCCCCACTATTTCAAAATACAAATAAAATATATAAAGTTTAATAATAGGACACGAATATCACATGCATTATGGTGGTGTCTTTTTTGGACTATAAAACAACACTCAAAATAAACAAGTTGGGGTTATAGGAATTTGGGAAAATGTAATATTTCTATGAATCAATCGTCACGATCTAATTCTACAAGATTACGTCGTTACCGGCCAGAGAAATAAAATGCCACCAAAGGCCCTTTAGTTAAAAGGTTTAGGAATTCTCATCTCATTTTGATTCTGTCACGACCCAATCCTACAAGATTAGGTCGTAATCGGCTAGTGAGATAAAAACCCACCAAAGGTTTTATTTTTATACATGCACGGGATGTCCACCATTCATATAACGAAGTGGCCTTAAACCACATACACAATAAGAAACACGTATAAGGAATTGCGTAAGAGTAACCATAATAACAAATACACACTTGAAGAGATAATGCAGACAGAACACAAAAATCCACACATTGGCCTTCAAGCCTTCCCTTCACTTCCTCCTAATCATGGATCCCTAGGTCCATTCACTAAAGCCTCAGATAGAACGTTGTATTGCATCAGACCTTCTTCAAGGTCTTCCTCCTTAGGGGCATGTATAGGTAGGGGTATTGCTTGTAGGAGCTGAACATACATGGTTAAGATAGGCCAGATTCAAAGCCCAATAGAGGTTATTGTGTTCCGTGTCCAGCTGTCATAACTCTATTTAAAAACACTTGGTACTCAACAATATTATCAACCATTCGAAGAGCCTTTCTTTGTATAAGAAACTAGGTTTGCAGACAATGTTTAAGAAGCGCTCTCTTCCGAGAGCTTAAGTAGAAGAACGTCTCGTCTTCAACGGAAGCTAACTCGCAATCCATGATTTGCGGGCTTTGTGGTTGGTGGTCATTCGGTAAATATCAGGGCCTAAAGGATTAGCCTCGACTCCCCCTAAGGCGATATCCTCTGTAGGACTCGTTACTTGTGACTGGCTCCATATTTATAGAACACAAGATATTTTCTTGTCAATACTAATTATGATCTGCATGTAAAACAAATGGGGCACATGTAGGCATGCTAAGCTCTGGAGTTTTGTAGAACATTGAGAATTCATGAATCGTGCTCTGATACCAACTCTTTGATGTCCATCATAGGTGATGACTCCAAAGTTTTTCTTGAGCACAACTAACTATTCATATGTTCTGACGAGGTCTATCCCTCCTTTGAAAGTTAGGGGTTCATTTTCAAGAATTATCTAATGGATGTTCCATCTCAGGAGTTCGAATCTAGGACCTAATTTGGTTGCAACTTTTCCTATTTGGGATGTTGCTGTTGTGGCTTATGCCTCGCTTGGACTAGATCTCTTATCATGTCTCTCATCCCGGTCATTTGTGCATCTAGACGGCCAATTGTTTCCTCTAAATTTTTGTTTCAAGCAATCGCTCGTGTGTTAACCATGGTTTAATCATGCATGCATGGTCACTATAGTTTAGTTCCTAATCTATATTTTTCAATTCAACATCCGTAAACTGTAAAAGCAACACCATTCGCAAAAGGTTTTTTGATTCTTCTTTCCTAGATCTCTCTTCTTGAAATTTCTCCCTAAAGTTCCTATACTTGACAGTCTCTTTCGATTCTCGAAAAATTTATTACTTTCATTATGTTCTTGCTCTATCATAAGCGATCTGTCGATAATGTCAGGCGTATGATGGCAATCATAGGGGTCGGATCATTCTTCGGATCCCTAATTTGAGACCATCGTTGAAATTTCTAACTTTCATGTTCTCATCCATAATTATGCGGTGCGCATATTCAGCTTCATTAGTAAACTCAGTCTTGTAACCGAAATTGTCATTGACCCTCGTTGCTGAAGTTGTTGGAATTCTGAACATTTGGCATCCCTCAGGGACTGTGGGAAATACTTCTCTCGAAAGCTTATCAAGAATATTTCCTAATCCTACACAATCTAACTTAAACGGTCACCATTTTCTATACAGACCTGGGTTTTGCTTGATCCTTAATGTTCTGAAAAGAGGACATCACAAGCTACAACTTTCGTGTTTATCACTTTTCCTAAAAATGACATTTGTTGTGCAAAAATCAAACCTGATGGAGACCTAAATTTGTCCAAATACTAAAATCATAAAGACCAGTCTACTTTAAACCGCTGTTACTTTTTGTACAAACCTCGAATGGTTACAACGCTGAGATTAGTGAAAATAGGTTGCAAAAGCTTTTTCAACGATATAAAGTTTGACCAAAATGAGTTACGGTAAAGCTCTCAAAATCACGACCAAACTTGAGCCCCTAAACTAGTTTTACCAAAAAAAATAGAATTAAGGTTGGCTGCATATCAACGGATAGGAGAAGCCTAAAGGTGGTGGACACTGAAGAAGCAAGAAGAACCACACATGGAATGGGAAAGACTCTTGATATGCTTTTGAGAAAAGTATGTCCCACAGTCCCTAACCGATGCCAAATGTTCAGAATTTCAACAGCTTAAGCAGCAAAGGCCAACGTTAGTTTCAGAATACAAGACTGAGTAAATCAACTGAGCTAAATACGCTCCCCACATGATTGCGGACGAGAACATGAAAGCTAGAAAGTTCAAGGATGGTTTAAAACCGAAGATCCAAAGAATGATTTGACCCCAACGATTAGCATTACACGCTAAAGTTATCGACAGATCGCTTCTGGTAGAGCAAGTACATAATGAAAGTAAGAAAATTTTCGAGAATCGAGAGCGGCCGTCAAGTTCAGGAAATTCAGGGAGGAATTTCAAGAAAAAATTTCTGCGAAGAAGAATAAAAAAACTTTTGTGAAAAATGTGTTACTTTTTTTTTGGGTAATTAAAAATGTGTTACTTTTATGCTTATGAATGTTGAATAGAAAAATATAGATTAGAAACTGAAGTATAGTGTCCCTACAGGCAGGATTAAACCATGGTTAATATATGAGCGACTGCTTGTAACAGAAATTTAAAGAAAACAGTTGATCGTCTAGATGCACCTATGATCAAGATGAGAGACATGATGAGAGATCTAGTCTAGGCGAGGCAAAGACCACATCAGTAACCTCCCAAACAGGAAGAGCCGCAACCGAATAGGATCTCAAAACCGAACCCCCGAGATGAAATAGACATTAGAGAATTGTTGATAATGAAGCCCCCAACTTTTAAATGAGGGATGAACCCCGATGAGCAAATGAATGGTTAGCTGCGATCGAGAAAATCTTTGGAGTTTTCACATATGATAGACATCAGAGAGTTGGTATTAGAGCATGATTCATGAATTCTTAATGTGTCACAAACTCTAGAGTTTACGACGCCTAAACGTGCCACATTAATGTGTTATTTACTGATCACATTCAATACTGACAAAAAAATATCTTATGTGCTATAGACATGGAGTCGGTCACCAGTAATGACTCTTACGGCAAATATTGCCTTAGGAGGACCAGACAAGGAGTCGAGGCAAATCCCCTGGTCCCTGACATTTACTGAATGACCATCAACGATAATGCCTGCCAAATCGTGGATTGCGAGGTAGCTTGCATTGAAGACGGGAAGCTCTTCTACTTAACCTCTTGGAAGAGGATGCTTCTTAAACACCATCTATAAACCGAGTTGCTTATACGAAGAAAGGCTCTTTAAATAGTTGATAACCACGCTGAGTACTAGGTGTCTTTAAACAAAGTTATGGCAAGTAGACATGGAACACAATGGCCTCTACTGGGCTTTAAACCTAGCCCACCTAAACCTATGTATGTTCAGCCCCTGCAAGAAATAACTCCACCAGTACATGGCCTTGAGAAGGAAGACCCTGAACAAGATTCGATGCAGGACGACGTTATGTCTGAGTATTTAGTGAATGGACTGAGAGGTCCATGATCAGGAGGAAGTGATGGGAAGGCTGAAAGGCTAATGAGTGGAACTTTGTGTTATGTCTGGATTATCTCTTTCTGTGTGTATTTGTTGTTATCGTAACTCTTGCGTATTTCCTTGTATGTGTTTCTTGTTATGGATATGGTCGGAAACCACTTGGTTATAGGGATGGTGGGCATCCCGTGCATACATAAAAGTAAACCTATACTGAGATTTTATTTCACTGACCGATTACAACCTAATCATGCTGGATTGGGTCGTGACATAGTCAAAAAGAGATGAGAATTCTTAAACCTTTTATCTAAAGGGCCATTGGTGGGATTTTATCTCATTGGCTGGTTACGACCTATTCTTTAGGGATTGGGATGTGATAGAGTCAATGAGGTGAGAATTCCTAAACTTTTTATTTAAAGGGGTTTTGGTGAGATTTTATCTCACTGGCCAGTTACAACATAATTTGGCGAGATTAGGTTATGACATCAAACCTGTTTTGGTATAAGATAATCGAACCAGTCAGTCTGTCACCCATGTAAACTCTCTAACCAAAGCTTATTGAACACGAGTTGGCATTAAGTGGCCATGTGTCCTACCTCTTAATGAGTGCACTTGAGAAACTGCATATGTTCTCATATAAAGCGGCATCACTTCTATGCCCACATCCATCAAGTGAGCACTACAATTAAACACAGTACCTTTAAGAAGTTTATGGACCCATTAAGAGCAATGCTCAATCTTTAAACATTGCAATTTGCACTATCAATATGATAGGGAGGATGGACTCTCAAAGTAAATAAAATGATAGTGTTTAACGACTACCAACTAATTTGTTAATATCCGTATGAACTTATTTTCTAGGATCTCCATTCATATAAATCAGGTTATCATCACTCATGGTTCCTGCATGGGCATAAGTTTCATCCCCATAATGTTTTATTATTCACTCATTAAGTGAACTAGCTAGAGGTCAATCAATTAATACACATCTATGAGTTTTAAAATAGTTACAAAATTGTTTTAATTTTATCGTATCTTAGTAAGTAAATAGTTAGAGCTCTACAGAAGTATACATCATGTTAGGCGATGCACAAGGTTTTACACTAAAATTATTTATCTCCACATTTATTCATTTATCTGAATTTGAGCAAAAGACACAGTAATTATTGTTATATATAATATGTATAATATATTAGATCTCGTTATACAGGACTTTTTTTAATAATATTTATAAATTTTTAGCCTTACATATACATTTCAAAGGTTTAAAATATATTCTCTAATATGAACTCAAATATGCATCTCAAAATTTATCGGGCACCACAAATCATCTTAGATAGATCAAGGCACAAGAGTTTCATATTGAGCTATCGCATTTTATCATCTTGGATAGTATCCAAGGATTCAATCGTAAATTTCATGTCCATTCATTTGTACAGTGCATTGCATGTCCTGCAATAGTGGTACAATTAGTAATATTAGTCTTAGTGATTATGCAATAAAGGAATTGTGATCATATTCACAAATATATCAAATAATTACATCGAAATAATTTAACTATTCAATCTCTAATATTTTGTCAACACAGACCAAGCCCCCCAATTTATTATTATTATTTTTTTTGGCGCATAGTTCAAACTATTAAGGCACAATTTAGTTAATATCAAGCCACAATATATTACTCATTTTAATATGGACTTGCACGAAACTTTTCTTTCTCTATTAAAATGATTATTTTGGTTATTCCATCGCTGTCAACTATATTAAAAGCCAAAATAATATATTTTCTTCTCAACAAATCTAATCATAGACATGGAACATCAATAATTTAAATATT
Organism: Heliamphora ciliata; assembly: GCA_032360265.1. NCBI lineage: Eukaryota > Viridiplantae > Streptophyta > Magnoliopsida > Ericales > Sarraceniaceae > Heliamphora > Heliamphora ciliata. Next base: position 7,738 of record JAUMHN010152275.1, read on the forward strand.
TTCCACTATTCACGTGCTTACGTCATATATAGTATGCACTCACACTGCGAACTACAAATTTTAGTAAGTGGTGTATGTCACCATCAAACCATGACAAGCAATTTTCTTTTTCAGTCACGTATAATGTTATTACGCTAATTATAAATGTCTTTCCATGTTAACTTTGAAATGGAGTTAAAAGTGCACTGATAAATAACTACACAATTGACGTACAAAATGTATTAAAGAAACGTAATAAATTCATTTCTTTTGATCTTAAGTCTTTGCCTGCAACTATTTTTTTTCTTCCTTTCTTACAACACTAAACCACACGAGATTATAAAATCAACTCAGCATTTTCTCATTTCCAATATAATATTGTGATTTTAATCATAAAAATGATTGTCAAAATCTTAAAGAATGAATACTACCATTTCAATAGGATAGCTTCTACTCTTAAGATGTAGGAAAAAGAGGGGATATAATATTGTTTTTAAACAACATATGAAATAAACATACAAAAATAAAAGTCAAACGTAGAAAACTTAATAATCATTGAGATGGGAGATATCTCACTGTGCTTAATAGTAGATTTTTTTTTATCAGAAAACATAACTCAGTGCAATAAGTTATGATGTCCCACCTTCCAAGACTCGACTGTCATTTTTCCCATAAGCATGTACCCACAAGTGCAAAGAAATCGAGAACAATTTTATTGATCATCCCAAGGTCAAACCAAAATCCATACAAAATACTTGTATAATATTCCAGTCACAAAATTTTTATATATTGATACAAGAAATAGCTCCCTTCTTATGCATTTTTGAGTTCATACCATAATATGATTATCATAGAATGTATACAGGCACAAAGCCTCCAACGAGCAGTAATACTCTTTTAATTGGTAAACGGTAGACATCAATCACATTCATTCATATTCAATTGAGAAAACAGATGTTACAAGAATAAAGAATATTTATAGCAAAATAAGCTTAGAACTAAATTAATTTTGTATTTTGAAATAATAATTTAATTTTGTAAAAGTTCCAACTTTTTTTCGAGCCGTTCTATTTTAGGGTTTTGTATATAAAGGGGTATATGCGGCCTCTAGGAATTTTCATGTGTAAGAGTAACGAATATTGTTGGCTCCTTATATTCTCCTTTTTCATAGTGATTATTTTGCCGATGTTTGCCTGTTAACGTATGCTTAGAAGTCAAACCATATAAATCATTTACATATCTGTTATTTGCTCTTACTTTATTTGTTCTATCATAACACCCACCATCTCCCACCCAACTCAACTGAGAATTTTAGAATCCACAACCACACCACCTCTAGTGCCAAACCTGCTGGATTGTCTCACATAACCTAATTTAAGTCCCCCTTTGTGCGGTTTATAAGGCTCAGTTTCTCATTTTCTTAACACCAGAGTTTTAAGGAGTTGTGTGGGCTGAACTTTTCAACTTGGTATCAGAGCTAAGTTCCTTCATGGGGTACGTTCTTGGATAGTGCAGTATTGTAATATCTTTGTTTCCGTGAACCTAAATGCCAATTTGAAAGGAGTGGTGCAAGAGACCTCGATATATGGTGATTGTATTGTCTTCCGACTAAAAAAAAAGACCGATGCTTGGAGCTTAATAGCAAAAGGTTTTGGGGTATCCGTATAAACTGAGTTATCATCAAATGATGCCTTTTGAAGCAGCGAATCGTGCTTAAGGTGGGGTTACAGCAACATGGTGGCGTGTAGTCTCTTCTATACCAGATGGTTTGTTTCCCTCCACTTTGATGACTTAATGTGAGCAAGTTTTGATTTGTGGACACTTTATAGCTCAAGATGCTACTCACGTGCATGGACTACATCCTGAAGGACATGGTTAGACAGTTGTGCTACTTTGTTGGCTATGTGATGTTTGCTACCGCAATATGGGTTTGAAGTTGCAGTCATACTTCATGTAGTGAGCTTTGCGAGCATTGTCTTATCATCGTTGAGACGGCAACACGTCAACAACTTAGCTGGGCATATGGCATTTTCACTTATTTGTTTCATGATTGTTCTTGTTAGTGGATTTGCATCTTAAAACTTAGTTGTTAGCTTCAAATCGGGTATGATCGGAAAAATTCTATTTCAGAATCACTTCGTTGTCTTGACTCCCGTGTGCAAGAGGCCCAAAGAAGTATGTGCCAATCAGAGAAGAATTGGGTAACAGAGAAAGTCATAATTGCCAGGGGCTGATCACATAACAGGACGTGCTAAGTCATGATGTTTGATGTAGTGCTAAGTAAAGTGCACCAAATTTTAAATAGTTCGCCTGTAGAGAGTTAGCAAGCCTCCCATGTGTTAGGTGGTGTAATGAATCTTCAAGGGAAGTGGAGAGTCCCTTTGAAATCGTTGTCAGGGTGAAAGCCATGAGTAAGCTGAGGTACAAGACAACTTGAGCTTGTGAAGACTTTGAATCGTCAGGTGGGTTCTCATTTGCTGTTAGGGTGAAGGTTAGAGGACTAAGGCACTAAGCAGTCACTTGAGTTGTGTTTGAGATGCCTATGAAGAGGGCACTGGAGTCTGGAGCAGCCAGAAGACTTCTCTACTAGAGGGTATTCACTTAAGAGGAAGTTGAGTCATGTAAATCTATCGGGGGATCAAAGCACTAAGAGTTTGTATTCTAATTGCCAACACAGGGGACAATGAGCAAAGTTATGCCAGAGAGCATGACCATCGCTAGAGGACAACAAGTTGAGTTCATCAAGAGAGTATGGACATGGCCATAGGGCAACGAGTTAATGTTCAGATAGAGGGCATAGACACCACCAGTGGGCGAAGAGTTAAAGTTTGCTAGAGAGCATTTGACCTGTGCTAGAGGCTGGCTACCTTTTAATTTTAAGTTTGTCAATAGGCATTTGAAGACAAGTCAGAGGAATTAACCAGAGCATATTAGGGGACATCAGCTAGAGGGCTACATTCTGCGTCTACCAGAGGAGGCAGAGCAGGGGTAGCAAGCAGGCAGAGTTTGCTTGGAGAGCAACAGCTAGAGGGCTTCGCATAGAAATGCCAGAGGGCCAGAGTTTGAAGTGCGTTGATGAGGACATCAACCATTCAAGTGGGGAAGGATGTCACGGAGTGCCAACGACGTCTTTTGTGAGCAGCGCTTCCCCATTTCTTGTTGGTTAACATCAGTGGTATGGTGGCGCGAGTAGCATCCATAAGAGTTAAGCGAGGTGTCACTTGACGTGAAAACTTAACCCGTTTTTTTTTCGGTGTTTTTTGACGCGTGTTTTCCATTTTCAGTTTTGCATGTTTGTATGCGTTTTGACGCATAATCGGGGTTAGATATACATGCGGGGTTGGTTCCCGGGGCCGTGGGATGTTGCGGTGCGTATTTTGAAAATTTTCAAAAAAAAGATATTTTGGAGGCCTATAAATATCTGGAGTTAGATATTTTCAAAAGATATTTTCAAAACTTCTCCAGTAATTTTTTTTCTCTCTACCTTCTGTTTAAGTTCTCGAAGGCCTGGGGATCAGTTTTCCATGATCAGACTGCCGATTCTTGTTATTTGCACGGTGGGCTACGCGTTCATCAGAACAGAATTCCATTCCGACAAGGCTTGTTTTAGCACGTGGTTCAAGGCATCGAGTTTCTAACTCACTGAGGTAAGATTCTAAACCCTACTGCTGTATAAGGGTGCTACGTGTAATTGTGTGTGTTTTTAACGGTTAGATTGCTGTAGATCTGAGTTTATTTCAAGTTGGATTTTTGAGTTTAAAAGCCATTTTTTGGCAATTTCGGTGGATTGAATCGGGTGTCAAGTGTTTCTTTTGTGGTTTTGAGGTTAGGCTTGGGCGTGTGTATGTCCGAGGGTGTTGGATGGGAGTTTGGAGGCTTCAATTTGAGGTTTAGAGGTGAAACACATAGCTTAAAAATGGTTTCTGGGCTTGGTCAGTCGATTTGACTCATAAGTTCAGTCGACTGGATCATAGTTTCTTGGGTTCAGTTGACTGAACTCATGGGATCAGTCGACTGAACTGTGTGTTTGGTGTTTTAGGGCTTTTCCAGTGTGTTTTTCAGTCGACTGGGAGTTTGGTCCAGTTGACTGAAGTTATGGGCTGTGTGTTGGTGGTTTTAGTGGTTGTTTTCTTGGTTTCTAATTAGTTTCCAATAGTATTCGGTTAATTGATTATGGGGTTAGTCAATTGAAATATTATTGGATGCCTTTAGGGGTTCGGTTGATCGGGTTGTGGCCTTGGTAGTCGTGTCGTGGCTTTGGTTATTCGTTTAGGTGTCATCCTCGCGGGTGGCATGCATGGTTAGATGCCGGTTATCGGGGCACGGTTGTGTGCATGCTGGTTATGTGCGTGGTGCATGCACATCGTTGGTTGTGGGGCGCGTTAGGGCCCGTGGCACCTTTGGAGAAAGGGGTGGTGTTAGTGACCTCATGGTTTAAGTTGTTTGTTGTAGCCTTCCAGTTAGGATTGGTTGTGTGGGTGGCCAGTTGTCCCTGTGAATGGATGTCGGGTTTTATAACGGGTGATGTCACGATTTAAGGTTATATGGCTATGTGCGCTTATAGTTGACTTTATGTATTTATAACTGTGGTTTATTATGCATGAATTATGTAAGTGGATTACATGATTTTGGTATCGTTACATGTACCCTAGTTGCATGCTTTAAAACTCAGAAGTTTTGTAGGCATGGCTATGTGAAATATGAGGAACGGATGCATGTGATGCATGTTGCATGAATTGCAAGTGTTATGTGAGTCGCGTGTGTAGCATGTGGCGTGGTTTGTGGAACATAGTGATAGTACGTGATTTTATGCATTTAAATCCTGATTAGGTTATGCATAGGTGAATGGAATGAGATAGTGGACATGTGGTTCGATAAATGTTAGCTTTGGCTGACGGTGTGTTCGATAGGGCTGCAGTCCTTCAGTGAAAGTCCGTAAAGGTGTATTATGTAGGGCTGTGGTTCTTCGGTTATAGTTCGAGAAGGTTAGGGCTGCGGTCCTTCAGTTATAGTCCGAGAAGGTTAGGGTTGCGATCCTTCGGTTATAGTCCAAGATGGTTAGGGCTTAGGTCCTTTGGTGATAGTCCATAAAGGTGTATTTGGTAGGGCTGAGGTCCTTCGGTTGAAGTCCGTAAAGGTGGATTGACGGGGGCTGCGGTCCATCGGTAAAAATTCGTGAAGGTACATGGATTATATGAACTACATTGTGGGACGAATATACCAATTTTCAAACTGTTTTAAGAGTTGTGTGAATCACGATCTAAAACTCTTTTTCAACTGTTTTCAAGGCTCCTGTGAGTGAGTTAAAAGATGATTTATGTCCTCATTTTCCAGTTTGCATGTGAAAATTGTTTTAAAGGCTTGAAAGAGAGTCTAAAATTGCACCTCATTTTTTTAGCATGTTTAGCTTATACTGCATGCTGTCTAGTTTCTGTTGAGCCTTGGCTCACGACGTGAGATTTGATTTTCTGCAGGTACCGGTCACGCAAGTTGATCTGGAGGTGCTGGAGAGGTGGAAGAGCTGTAGTCTTTATTTTTGTTCTTTCTATTACATGTATGTTGTAACATGTTCTCCCGGTGTTGGAACTGCGTAATGTATGCCATTTGGCAATTATATACAATGCGTGTATGGTTTATTTTGAGAGTGTATTCTCAAGTTGGTTGTTTGTGGGTGTTTCACGTGACCCAGAGTTTGGGGTGTGACAGCTTGGTATCAGAGCTCTAGGTTCGACTACCTAAGAGCGCTGGAAAGAGGTTACATCACTGTGTGAGGTTGATTGCGTATGCTTGATTGCATGTGTTTAGATACTTTAATGACATGAACATGTTAGCATGTTAGATATGTGAACGATGTGTATATGAGAGCATGGGAGTTGAATCTTAGGAGTGATAGTCTTACCTTTGGGCATTCGAATTTACAAACTTGGGAGCCAAGTTAGAAACGCGTTTAGCTGACGTGACTTCTCGTAGGGAATCTGAGTAGGTTATCCGGATTGACGTGTTATTCTTGTTGGTTCTCCTTGGTATGTGGGGTTTTGTTTAGCATGACCTATGTGGCTATGTGTTAGCATACTTATGTGGTTAGCGCTTATGTTCATGCTGTGTGCTGCATCTTATATTTTGTCTTTTTCATGTAGACGCGATGTCTGCGAGGAGAGAGCGAGGCTGTGGTCGAGGCTGTGGCCGTGGTGTTGGCCAAGGGGATATTCCTACCCCTGATGCTTGGGATGCAAATGCTTCCCAGGGACCGAGTGATGCCATAGAGTTGCTGCGTGCATTGGTGGGTGTCTCAGGTCAACTAATAGAGATTGCCAGGGGAGAGGGTAGAATCCAGCAGGAGGATGGAGGTGTTCAGTTTTAGGGGTATGGGAACAAACGCCGGAGGTTGTCTGGTTCGAGTTCGCGTTCTGTGGGATCGCATCAGCAGCAGTTTCTTGTATCCGTACCAGTGGTGGCTTCATCTGAGAGGCTAGAACATAGGGAGTTGATTTGCTATCGATGTAGACAGTCAGGGCATCGTATGTCGAGGTGCCCGTAAAGGAAGCAGTTTTCAGGTTCAGTATCAGTCTAGCTGCAGGGGAGGTTAGATGCTATCGATGTGGACAGTCGGGGCATCGTTTGTCAGAGTGCCCACGGTCGAGGCAGCAGTCACAGGGGAGAGGACCATTGGTTTGTTTTGGGTGTTGTCAGTCGGGACACATTCATAGGAATTATCCCTAGAGAGGTAGTATGTCCAGCATGATGGGCATGCGAGTGGGTTCGTTGGTGCAGGATCAGTAGTAGCATCCTGCGGCACAGACATCCAAGATTACAGATGGGGGTAAGGCAGCTCAGATCCCAGATGAGTTGCCCAGATTGACTCAGGGCTGAGTATATATCCTAGACGCTCCCAATTCTTCTAGGACACCGGTCATGCCGGATGATGCAGATATGCCTTCAGCCAGGAGAGATACTTTCTGAGGGTGCAGGCTTCAGGCCAGTTTCTTTATTGCATCTGTTTGGGGAGTTGATGATGGCTTCCGTGGGTGCTGTGTTGTTGAGGTAGCGATTGGTGATGATGTGAGGTTGGGGTGAGTTGTAGATCCCGTATCTTTGAGATAGTTAGCCGTTGTTTAGGATGTCTGACCTTATTTGACTATATCCTAGGAATGGTTTGGCTGACCATCTCATGTACCTATGTCGATTGCGATCGACGGTTTATTATTTTGACCTTGAGTTGAATTTCGGGAGCAAAATTCTTTTAAGGGGGGTAGAGTTGTGAGACTCTAACCTATTTTTTTTGGTGTTTTTCGACGCGTGTTTAGCATTTTTACTTTTTCATTTTTAAATGCTTTTGATGCATGATTGGGATTAGATATGCATGCGAGGTAGGTTCCCGGGACCATGGGATGTTACGGTGCGAATTTTGAAAATTTTCAAAAAAAACATATTTTGGAGGCCTATAAATATCTGTAGTTAGATATTTTCAAAACTTCTCCAGTAAGTTTCTTTTTTCTCTTTGTCTTCTCTCTAAGTTCTCGGGAGCTCGGGGTTCGGTTTTCCACAATCAGACTGTCGATTCTTGTTATTGGCACGGTGGGCTATGCGTTCATCCAGACATAATTTTATTTCAGCGAGGCTCGATTTTACAAGTGGTTAGAGGCGTCGAGTTTTTAATTCACCGAGGTAGGATTTTAGACCCTACTGTTGTATAAGGGTGCTATGTGTAATCGTGTGTATTTTTAAAGGTTAGATTGCTGTAGATCTGAGTTTGTTTCAAGTTTTGTTTTTGGGTTTAAAACCCATTTTTTGGCAATTTCGGTGGATGAAATCGGGTGTCGGGTGTTTCTTTCGTGGTTTTCAGGTTAGGCTTGGGCGTGTGTATGTTCGAGGGTGTAGGATGGGTGTTTAGAGGCTTCGATTTGAGGTTTGAAGGCGGAACCCGTAGCTTAAAATGGTTTCTGAGCTTGGTCAGTCGACTGGACTCGTAGGTTCAGTCGACTGGATCATAGTTTCTTAGGTTCAGTCGACAGAACTCATAGGGTCAGTCGACTGAGCTGTGTGTTTGGCGTTTTGGGGCTTTTCCAGTGTGTTTTTCAGTCGACTGGGGGTTGGGTCCAGTAGACTGAAGTTCTGGGCTATGTGTTGGTGGTTTTGGTGGTTGGTTTCTTGGTTTTCGATTGGTTTTCAATAGTATTTGGTTGATTGATTATGGGGTTAGTCAATTGAAATACTGTTGGATGCCTTTGGGAGTTCGGTTGGTCGGGTTATGGCCTTGGGAGTCGTGTCGTAGCTTCGGGTGTTCGTTTAGGTGTCATCCTCGGGGGTGGCATGCATGGTTAGATGCGGGTTGTTGGGGCACGATTGTGTGCGTGCTGGTTATGTGCGCGTTGCTTGCGCATCGTTGGTTGTGGGGCGCGTTAGGGCCCGTGGCACCTTTGGAGAAAGGGGTGGTGTTAGTGACCTCATGGTTTAAGTTGTTTGTTGTAGCCTTCCAGTTAGGATTGGTTGTGTGGGTGGCCAGTTGTCCCTGTGAATGGATGTCGGGTTTTATAACGGGTGATGTCACGATTTAAGGTTATATGCCTATGTGCGCTTATAGTTGGCTTTATGCATTTATAACTGTGGTTTATTATGTATGGATTATGTAAGTGCATTACATGATTTTGGTATCGTTACGTGTACCGTAGTTGCATGCTTTAAAACTCAGAAGTTTTGTAGGCATGGTTATGTGGAATATGAGGAACAGATGCATGTGATGCATGTTGCATGAGTTGCAAGTGTTATATGAGTCGCGTGTGTAGCATGTGGCTTGATTTGTGGAACGTAGTGATAGTACATAGTTTTATGCATTTAAATCCTGATTAGGTTATGCGTAGGTGTATGAAATGAGATAGTGGACATATGGTTCAGTAAATGTTAGCTCTGGCTGACGGTGTGTTCGATAGGGCTACAATCCCTCGTTGAAAGTCCTTAAAGGTGTATTTTGTAGGGCTGTAGTCCTTCGGTTATAGTTCGAGAAGGTTAGGGCTGCGGTCCTTCGGTTATAGTTCGAGAAGGTTAGAACTGAGGTCCTTCGGTGATAGTCCGTAAAGGTATATTTGGTAGGGCTGATGTCCTTCGGTTGAAATCCATAAAGGTGTATTGACAGGGTCTGCGGTCCATCGGTAAAAATCTGAGAAGGTACATGGATTGCATGAACTACATTTTGAGACGGATAAACCAGTTTTTAAACTGTTTTAGGAGTCGTGTGAATCACGATCTAAAACCCTTTTTCAACTATTTTCAAGGCTCCTATGAGTGAGTCAAAAGATGGTTTATATCCTCGCTTTACCGTTTGCATGTGAAAACTATTTTAAAGGCTTGAAAGAGAGTCTAAAACTGTACCTCACTTTCCTAGCATGTTTAACTTACACTACATGCTGTCTAGTTTCTGTTGAGCCTTGGCTCACAACGTGGGATTTGATTTTCTTCAGGTACCGGTCACACAGGTTGATCTGGAGGTGCTGCAGAGGTAGAAGAGCTGTAGTCTTCATTTTTGTTCTTTCTGTTACATGTATGTTGTAACATGTTCTCCCGGTGTTGGAACCGTGTAGTGTATGCCATTTGGCGATTATATACAATGCGTGTATGGTTTATTTTGAGAGTGTATTCTCGGGTTGGTTGTTTGTGGGTGTTTCACGCGACCCAGAGTTTGGGGTGTGAAAGATGCACTACCTGTATCTGTGTACTAGCAGTAACACGCTGTGCAGAATCAGAACCCTATGCATCAGTACCTGTTCTTGATTTGCACATGTCCCGATAATCCTCCCACTACGATGAGGTAATGAGATATTAGTGACTTATTTTTCCGTTCTACTGGTATTTCTCTCAGTTCTTCCACAACAATATTACTTTTGGGCCTGTGATCCATAATATAATTTTCTTTCAAGAATCGGGCATTGGTGCTAACAATGACCTTATGATCATTAGGATTATAAAACAGACCACCCTTCATGATATGACGTGTGTAATCCCAAGAGGGGGGTGAATTGGGTATTTAAAAATTCTTAGATAAAATAATTGAATACAAGTATATGACCTTTAAAAATTCACTTATTTAATTTACAAGTAAATTTGTTTTAAATTTATAATCAAGACCTTGTGTTGAAATGTTTAAGAATAAGTGTGGACAAAGATTAAACTTCTTGTTTAAACAAATACAGCACTTTAACAATTTAGAGTATAGCTTTCAAGATTAATATATTTTTTTTAATGTCACTTCTAGATTAAGACTCACAAAAATATAACAATATTTCTTTCAAAGTGAAGAGAAAGAATTTAAAAGCCTTTTAGTTTTAAGATATGAAGGATGTACACTTTTGTTCACTTTTTGTTAATTAATTACAACTCTCTTCTTGTTTTAATAATGTAAAATATAAGTGTAGGTTTTAACTCCAACTTGCAAGTATGTTTTAACTTATCCAAAATCTTCTTATAAACTAGATTCAATTCTCAATATAGCTTTTTATAAGTCAAATATTTGAGTACACAAAAATCTTTCGTTTTAAGATATATGTATACAAAGTTAAGTTTACTACTTCTAGCTTTAAAACTTTTGTTAGTTAAAAACAAATATAAGAACAAATAAAGGATAAGTAATCAAATACAAAAGTGTGTGTGTGTGTGGTTTAACAAGAAACAACAAGATAATGAAGAAGGTAAAGCAAGAGAAAAGTAACACCACGATTTTTACAAGGTTCGGCGCAACGGCCTACGTCCTTACCTCAAGCCAATCGCTATGAGGATTTCACTACCTCTCCTTCAATAGGCGGAGGAGCCTCTCTCCTTAGTCTAGGCGGAGGAGCCTCTCTTGAGAATGTACTCTTCTCAAGTTGACACAATCCTTGTAGACGGATTAGCCTCTGTTGAGAATCACATTTCTCAAATACAAATTAGCAGGAAGAACGATATGAAAGTGTACAAAGAACGCTCCTTGAATGAGCAAATGAGTACAATAAATAAAGCTCTAATCTCACTTCTCAAAAGTATGACTATGAAGCTCAAGAATAAGAACTAAATGATTTTTCTCTCAAAAATGTATATGAAAAATTCAAGAATTGAAGAGCAATGAAGTAGTAAGCAAGAGAGAATGTTTGAGAGGAATGAGTGAGTAAAACAAGAGCACAAACCCTCTATTTATAGGCTCCTAAATCGAACTAGCCATTGGGCTAAATATGGAATTTTCAAACTAGCCGTTTTCAGAAAAAAATTGGAATTTTAAGCTGTTCGGTCGATTGAAGAGACTCATTCGGTCGACTGAACCAAGCTTCGGTCGACTGAACCTATAGGGTCGATCGACTGAACTTGTGTAGATCTGAAAATCAATGTATGGTAGCCTGTTCAGTCGACTGGATATAGTGCCTCAGTTGACTGGATCATCAAAAATCCAGATTTATGATTTTACAAAAAGGTTTGAACTTTTTTTGCTTTGGAAAAACATTTTTAATATATTTAGGATTCCTATGAGCTTCAAAGTAATAAAAAAGTGATAATGAGCATATACAAGTATCCTAACAAAATGAAATTTCCAACAAGTTCTTCAACTCTTCAATGTCTCAATCCTTTTTGCACTTTGTTCCACGATAACTTGTCGCCAAATAATCTTGATTTGGAATTATGCATCATGGCTTCCATTGTATATCTTGAATTGAGCTAAATGTATATTTCCTATAACCACACTCAATTTGCACAATTAGATAAATAAGTTTGTTATCATCAAAATCAGTTATTGAAGCCTTGTTAGGCCAACACTTCGTTCCTTTGGGATACCCTATAAAGAAACAGGCTTCTATCTTCGGTTCCAACTTACTCGCGTTCCCTTTCAGCATATGTGCTGGACACCCTCAAATCCAAATGTGTTTCAGACTAGGCTTACACCCGGTCCACATTTCTGTGGGAGTAGAAGGTACTGACTTAGAAGGTGCCAAGTTCAGAATGTAAGCTGCTATCTCTAAAATGAGTCCCCAAAACGAATCGGGTAAACCTGAATAACTCATCATAGACCTTACCATTTCTATAAGAGTCATATTCCTTCTTTCTGCTACATCATCCTGCTACGGAGTGTCAGGTGCAGTCAACTGGGATGTAATCCCCTCTGATGACATGTAGTTCTTAAACTCTCCAAATAGGTATTCTCCACCATGGTCAGATCGTAGTGATTTGATACTTTTATCCAGACGCTTCTCTGCCTTTGTGAAAATCTGGTACGTATTTATTTTCTTTTGTTAATCTTTGCTTTCAGTTAAATATTATGGTGTGACAAAAATTAGAGTATGAGTTTTAATGATACGGAGGTTCGTGAACGAATTAATGGATTTTGGAATAATTTTTAAAGATCTAAAACAATGATAAATTTTGATAACATGCTAATGGAAAAAGTTGAAATGAGGTCATGAGAATGAGGTTGGAGATTGGGTTTTAATTTGAAGGAATTTGTTAAATTTCTAGTTCAGGGATCATCGCTCGAGCGGTGAAGGCCCGCTCGAGCGGGCTATCAAGATAAATTCATAATGTTCTCGAGCCTTGGTGAAATTGAGGGTTATATATATATATATAATATAAGCCACGTGAGAGAAAAACAGAAGTCCCACTTTCTCTTCTTCTTTTCTCTCTTCTCTCTCTCTCTCTCTCTTCATGAAGGAGCTCAATCCAACCATGAAACCCTAGTTTTCTACCACCTAAATTGAAGATGGAGGCTTGAAGGGGAGAGATCAAGGGTGAAGATCAAGTTTGGGAGCAAGGAAAGTGAAGATAAAGTTTTGAGGAAGCAAGGAAACCCAACATCCAAACCCTAGGAGAGAGATTTGATGAAATCACAAGCTTCCGAGGAAATCCAATGTAGGATTTAGATTATCGTATGTCTTGCGTAGATTTGAGTTGATATTTTGTATATATGAGTAAAAATTAGGTCAATTGCGTGCTTAATTATCATATTAGTAAGTTTGTGTGTGGTTTGGGTTGGTTTTCACAAGAATGGAGGTTTTTGGGAAGTGATTACCCATGAAATTGATGATTTGAGATATCAAAAAGGGTTTTGAGACTTGGAATCTAGTGTTTTTGGTTTAAAATTAAAGATTTGAGGCATCTTTGATAAGAGTTATGTGTTTGGAGGTTTGAAGCTAAAAACAGGGATGAATCTGGGTTTCTCTCGGGTGCCAGCGCATTCAAGTGGAGCCTTGTCCGCTCGAGCGCTCACATGGCAGAAGGTTGGAGCTCGAGCGCCCGACGTCTACTCGAGCGAACTGACTACGCAGGGCCAACTTTGTCTGACTATATCTCCCTCATCCAGACTCCGAATTGGGTCGTTCTTGTACACAAATCGAAGCCCCAGAAGTCCTCTTTCCAACGGAACTACTCTCATGAAAAAATAATGTTTTTAGAAAAAGTTATGATCAAAATAGTGAGGGTATGTTAAAATTTTAAAACTATTTTCACCCGTTTTTAGCTGAATGTTTTGTAAAAATATATTTTCATTCATATTGGCCCTTTTTACTAAATTCGTAGTCTCTTGAGCTTGTGGCACATTTATAGATATATCTAAATTGAGTTGGGATGCATGCGTTGGGCCCGTTGATTGAATCTTCTTTACACTAAACGTGAGTTTCAAATTGATATATGTAAATCTATACATAATAGGTGTATTCCTTTTAAATTGAGGTGATCCTCTTAATATCAACTTTGTATTATGGGTATGTGATAGCATTGTAATCTATGAGAAACTGTGTAACGAAAGTGGTGGAATGAGACATTGCATAATGAAAGTTGAGAAATGAGTAATTGTGTACTGAAAGTCGTGATGGTAATTCAGGCTTGGAATTATAATAATATACTATGGTAATGAGTGGGAGAGGAACCATTTGTGGGTTGGACTCCCGAGTTGTGAAAATGAATCTAATTAACCTAAAATGAACCGTACGAATTTATGTGATATAAGTTAGGCTAGCGGCTCCGCGGTGAAAGACCGAAAACTTGCGCAAGAAGGGGACCACATGCCCACGGGTTAGTCCCCGAAATGTGGTATTGTGTCGTGGTGAGTTATAGAGCTATCTATTACTCAATGGTTTCGCGTAGTCTATTGGGATTAATAGGGAGGGGTTTCTATAAGCTTCACCCGACATAGGTTCACTAGAAGTGATACGGTTTTGTGAAAATCGGAAATGAAAAATGAAAGATTGATGAATGATAAAGAAATGGATAAATGGAGATAAGTTTGGGTGTGCATGAGTGTGTACGTGTTAAAAGGATAAACTTGGTGAAAATGTGCATTTTCTTTGGTTACACCCATCACACATCACAAATCATGCATTAGATATGAGTTAATCTTTATCCTATGAGCTTCGACTCATGTATATATATTAAACACATTTCAGGTTCCGACGAGCGGGGGGATAGCAAAGCTATGGATGCCTTTGGAAAAAGCAAAAAGTGGAAGCCATGATTTCTTTTGTTCTTGTATATAGAAATGAAAGTGATGTTGTGAAAATGATGATTAATACTGATTGTATGTTTCTCCAAACAGTTGTAGTAAACTTGGGAATGTAATTTTGGAACTTTTTATCTTTTGTTAAATCCTTTGAATGGTATGTATATAATACTTGATTATGTCTTGGGGTCTTACCTGTGGATTGAGCTAATTATGGTATGTTTTGGGTTTAGCTCATGAACTCGGGATTGGGTCGTGACAGCCTCCGCCTTAAATTCTTTGAATTTCTCAAAGCATTCAAACTTATAGTGCATTAGGTAATTGTATCCATAGCTTGAGTAGTCATCAATGAAACTGACGAAGTACTCAAAGCCACCTCTAGCTCGGATAATCATAGGACCACACACATCAAAATGAACCACCTTCAACGGTTCTTTAGCTCTATAGCCTTCGCCAAAAATGGCCGCTTGGTTATCTTACACTCTAAGCAAGATTCACGGAATGAAAGTGCCTTCACTTCCAATGAACTCAAAAATTCATCTGCTACTAGTCTGTTTATTCTTTTTAGATTAATATGACCCAAGCGTAAGTACCAAAGAAACGTTTGGTTCATTAAAGAATGAAACTTTCTCTTATA